>JARQZK010000050.1:0-37500 GCA_030704885.1 Cynegetis impunctata
TTATAGCCCTCCAAATTTTAGTTAAAGTGGTTTTAAATCATTTTTTTAGGATGTGAAAAAAAATTAAATTCCCTTAGTGATCGGAGCTCTTGGCTGCTCTGACTCATTTGCCTCTTCTTTTTTAAAAATTAAGAATAGGTAAGCGCACATCGATCTAGTATTTTGACGCCATTGTTATAAGTATAGAGTTATAGGAAACTCCTATTTTTTAACGTTTATCCATTTCGAAATAGTTAACAGTAAAGGTCATTTTTTTACCCATGTTGCAGACCTGAAAATTCTTCAAATGACTTTTATCTGTTATTGAGTTTCCGGAAGATTGCAGATGTTGAAAAAATTTTCATTTGATTATTAACGTTATTTGAATCGAAAGTCTTTTCTCTTAATGAAACATTGGACATATATTCAACCGATAATTCAATTTCTCAATTTTGTTTCCAACCTGAAAAATTTTCTAATTTTCATCTGTTAATTTCTGGAAGATTGAAAACATTTTAATCTGATTGTTAACTTTATTTGAATCGAAAGTCGTCCTATCAGTTAATGAAATATCCGACACAGATTCCACAGATAACTCAATTTCTCAATTTTGTTTCCAACCTGAAATTTTTTTTTATGGAAGAGTGCAGACGTTTGATCTGATCCTAATTATTCTTTGAACTCAATATTGAAAGTCCTTTCGGTTCACGAAACATTTGACTTCAAATTAAATTCCTTATATTATACCTTTAATATTCCAGGATTCCACAGATGAAAAGTCTTTGAAAAAAGCTGTACTTTGTAATAAAGGCAACTAATTTAAATTTCGGGAATGTTTGGAAAATCAATTAACTTAAAAGAGACCTTCGTACCTCTTAATGACCAACATTTTATATGTAGGTCGATCCTTCTTTATTTGAAACATATATCATAAAATTAATTTCAGAATATAAAGACGTTTTTGAAAGTCCGAAATGAACATATTTTATTTTGAACCCCACCAAAATTTTGTGATAAGGAAGGGGTCTGATAGGATGAACAGGGCTAAGTTTTCCGGATTTCGAAATTTCCACTGTCTTTGTTTTAATTCACAGACTAAGCCACCTTTCAAATTTGTTTCTAACTAGATGTGCCAGTGACCTCGCCATTATGGAAATCAATTCTTGTAACTACAGGGTGACAATATGAATATATGCAGCACTCAATATTTCTTTAACTATTGATACTATGAAAATTTGGCGAAACACGTCAATTTCAGTATCAAGGGGGGCAACTTTTGGGGTATTTATTATTGTATTATATTTAACCCCTGGAGGCTCCGTGGCTCAGCGGTATAGGTCGCCGCTATGCCGTCTTCGTTGACGGAGTTGGTGGGTTCGATTCCCACCGTGTTCTTGGGTGTTTGTATGCGTTCTGAGCTTTTAGTGGTTCCCCTCATTTCGTATTTGATGGCTAAATGTCCAGTGTTGACGAAGCCAAATTGTACGGAGGACGGGCGTGTGAGAGGGCACACGTCCCTCCTCTTTTAAAAAAAAAAAAAAATATATTTAACCCCTTCTGCCCCATTTTTTTGCTATTTCTGAAATTCTTATGTATTTCTAGATGAGTTACATCTATTTCAATTTTTTTTCCTCAAAATCACCATATTTAATCTCACGAAAGCGTGAGGTGTATTTAATTCATCAAATTAAATTAATTCAAGTTTTCAATGGTGTTGTGATCACTGTGCCACAATAGCCATATCATTTAATCAGCATTTAAAGAAAAATTATTTTTCAAATTTTTTTTACTCTTCTGCGGATGTGAAATCACGAAATATAATGTTCAACAACTGATTAGGATCATCTGAATTACTTCAAAAATACAGATTTTATTATTTCCACAAAATTTTTTTTTCTGTAGTTGATTTACTTTTCAAAGTTTTCCATAGATTATGAATGAATCGACAACAACATGCAATCTGTTGTATTCAAAACTCAACTTGACTCAATAGAAGAACTCAAATAAAGGATCGTGCAAGAATGTAGGACTATTTCACTAGAGATCCTCCAGAAGGTCCGCGAACATTTTGCCTATCGGCTGTCCTTGTGTTTAGAAAACACTGGAGACCATGTTGAACAATTCATAAAGTATTTAGTTCGGTCAGTATGTCACTAACTTACAATATCATACTAAATGACAATTCAAGAATTCGTGAGGTTATAAGTACTATCTACAATTTTGAGGAAAAAAATTAAAAATAGTGTACATGTAACTCATCTAGAATTGCATGAGAAATTTCAAAAATAGCAAAATAAATGCGAGGTTGCTATTTGAAATTTCAGGGGTTGGTGCGCTGGGGCTGAAAGGGTTAAATATAATACAACAAAAAATATCCCAAAAGTTGTCCTCCTTGCTACTGAAATTAACATGTTTCGCCAAATTTTGAGTGCTGCTCGTTTTCAAATTGACACCCTGTATGTATTATCGTTCACACAATTCCGGACAAGTGCGGATACCTATCTCGTAGATCTACCCTCCTTGCCCTTCTCGCTACTCACTGTCATCAAGGCGTATTTTATTTTGTTTTGCAAACACACTATAGCAAAGACTTTCAGGGTCGAGCGAATGTTTTTTACGAACGCTGCCTTAAGGATGAAAGATATCTATATGCTTTCTATCAGAAAGTTTCAGAACTCAAAAAGGTTTATAAAAAAGTTGGTGACGACATGTTCCGGTTATAGTCCAAGATCCCAGAGCTGCCACACATTACTTATTTTCTCAGCAATAATATGTATAGGATGAAGTAGTTTCAGTGTATGGATACCTGCTACCTTGAGCCGACGGCCAATTTCCAGGTATCAGGTGCTGAATATGGAAAAAAAACTCAACTTACTTTTCTTTTTTTCTCAGTCTTGATTTTTATATATGATACTTAGGGAACTATTTCAATACCTTATGCAAGCTGCCAGACCGATCGTATGGGCCAAACAACCCACCAGACACAAATAAAGTGTCCCTATGAGTATGACAGTATGAGCGAAATGTCATTACAGTAAGTATAAAAGGGAGATCGATGCGCATAGATAATCCCTATCGCGCTTAAATGAGCAAATCATGACATTCCGCTCATACTGTCATACTCATAGGGACACTTTATTAGTGTCTGGCGGAATGTTTGGCCCATAAGATCGGCCTGGCTGCTTGTATAAGGTTTTGAAATAATTCCCTGAGTATCATGCGTGAAAATCAAGACTGAGAAAATAGGAAAAGTGAGTTGAGTTTTTTTTCCATATTCAGCACCTGATACCTGGAAATTGGCCGTCGGCTCAAGGTAGCAGGTATGACCTCGCGGGCACAACTTGTATTTGATCAATTCCTGTATTGACCTCAGTATATTGTTTTATGAATCTTTCCAAGTTCTACCACCTTCTCATAGAATGCATTTGAACATCTATTAGAGTTACACTCCTTTCACACGGGGAGCTGCACGTCTCTTGCTCCCAAGAGAGAGGAAGGCTCTTAGCACCAAAATGCATTGCGTCCAATGGACGCTTTCAGACGGAGAGCAGGAGCCGCCACGTCTCGCGAGCGAGAGCTCTCACGTCTCGTGCATCTCGAGCCGGGGAGCCGCGTCTCCTACTCGAAATGCAAAATAAAAGTGTGGGCTATCACACAAGGAGCGAAAACGGCTCTCGCTCTCGTCCCCAGCAGGCTTTCGATTGCTATTATTATACTAATAGATCTATTGCATTTAACTACTCATCATAACGTTGTAACTACATTTGGAAATTCATATCGAATCTTGATATCAAACCTCATAAACTATAAAACTTGAGTCAAACAAGATGGCTGTCTTCACAAGCTGTGGTAAATCGAAACAATGGCAACCTTAAGTTCTTTTTTTTTACCGCTGAAACATTCCCAAAATGAAATGAAAAATATTCAATGCACCATTATCAAATCAAATCAAATCAAAATAAGCTTTATTGTCTCAAAATTATACACTTTACTGACAAAGCGAAAAATCTAGGAAATAAACTATGTAAAACATAAAAATAAACGCACATCAACCAAAAAATATACAAACTAAACAATGTAATACCTATAAATAAAAGTCACACTAAATTTCCATAAAAAATATATACAAACTTTACAATAGAACCGAGAGTGTTAAATCCTCCTCAATCGAATCTGATGCCTGATACTCATAAAATGCATTTACTTTTCCAGATTGAGTCATCTCAAATTCGTAAATTACATGACGAGATAGCTTCACTTTTCAAAACTATTTTGAAAAATTATACGCTCTCGTATGGGAGCGAGAGATGTGAAGCTCTCCGTGTGAAAGGAGCGTTAAGGTAGAGTACGTGAAAAACGCATTAGTTCAACATTAGTCGCAAAATTCGTCTCCAAGAAAAAACCTTTTATTTTACCGGGATAATACACAGCCTATGTTCACCTCGAAATTCTTAATCTTGGTGGAAGTATTTTCGCACATTACATTCTACATACAAATTTATAAACTTCACCTCTTTATAATGAAAGTTTAGATTAGACTGCGCAAATCTGGATAGATATTAAAAAGACTGAGAATGTCTCTTTTCCAAAATTTTGTCGTCAAATTTCGATTGTAATAACAGTATCACAAATCTGTTATTACGGGGTTATTGCTTACACGAGCTGTTTGCTAAATGGGTCTCAGTTGACTCGGGGACTTATTTAATGAACGATTCAGGGTACGAGGAATCAATATTCGTGACAGTATAACGCTCCATTACAAAATTATTGTTTCTGCCTACAGTGCGATAACATAGAAGTAGGATCTGAAGAAATTAGTATTCGAAGAGTTATTTGTTCGAACATTTTGAAATTCTAAGAGAAAAGTGGGAGTTATCTGAAGGTTGTTGTAGAGGTATATTCCAAGAATAGGGGAAAAAATACATCGACCAACCGTCCAAAATGAGAACTGCCCAACTTGAGCAGAAATCAAGTTCGCACTATAACAGGTATGTTTACTGGACATAGTCCTCTGAGAGAACACCTGAATAAGATGGGACTTCGCAATGGATTATAACCATTGTGTTAATATGGAAATCTTGCCTGTTGACAAAACGACAAGTAGACAAGGACAGTGCAGTACTTGCTATTGGACTGTGGAGAATTGAATAATAGGAGAAAAGCACTCTTCGGAGAGTCTAAGATGATTCCCGAAAGCTACAAAGACCAACAAGTGAATACTCATACCTATATACCTAATACCACTAGAGATGAAATTTTGCCGGCAAAATTTCTCGATTGTAATATGAAAGTTTGTTGCTTAGGCGATTTCGCGACATTTGTATCAAAATCACGAGCCATCAGGCGAGTGATTTTGGAAAAAATGTCATGAGCGAAATTGTCTAAGCAACAAACTTGAATGTTACAAGAGAGAAATTTTACCTGCTTAAATTGCATCTCGAGTGGTATTCGACATGACTATTTCACGAGAAAATATGTCCAACAGTAATATGGTAATATTTCAGAAAGTCAAGGAAATAACGATTCATGTGAGGAATGTCAAAATATTGTCGGGGGTAATACCACTAGAGCTCAGATTTAGCCGGATATTTTTTCGTCGTTGTTTTCGAATACTTACTTTCATTGGCAATTTAACGAGAGCTGTTCTGACAAAATCACGAGAGCGTAGCTCGAGTGATTTTGTCTGAACAGATCGAGTTAAATTGCCAATGAAAGTAAGTATGAGAAAACAACCACAAAAAATATCCTGCTAAATCTGAGCTCGCGTGGTATTTGGTACGACAATTCCATGAATTATTGTTAATGCTAAATCAGTGAAAGGATTGAAAGTAACATTAAATTTTTCGAAATACATGGTTTGCAACATTTTCGCGGTTGTTTTCCACATTGTTTTCACCACATATTCTTTATAATCTTTCCCATTCTGTTTCTTCATATTAAAGCCCCAGTATCCATCAATATTCCTGCCACATTTTCCACTGACTGTTTGGTTTCCAAATTGAAGTTTCGTTGTTTACAAAATTCGCTAAATTGATTCCAAATGGAAGAATAACTTTTTTCTGTATTTTCAGGAATTGATTTTTCGATCTCCCTTATTATTTCTGCCTCGCTAATATTTCCAAATCTCAACATATTTACTGGAATATTAGGTATTTGTTGTAAAATTCTGTTTTCGACATTTACAATTGTCAAACTGATGCAACGCTTGCTAAACGAATAATTGCTAGCGTTGGTAAGGTAACGTAATTTATCCGATATTTTTATCCACTTGCATTTCTGTTCCTTCCTATTTATTCGATAGCAAACTACGATTTTCGTTCTCTCAAATGGGAATTATTATACATGAGTGGAATTGTCGGGGGTAATACCACTAGAGCTCAGATTTAGCCGGATATTTTTTCGTCGTTGTTTTCGAATACTTACTTTCATTGGCAATTTAACGAGAGCTGTTCTGACAAAATCACGAGAGCGTAGCTCGAGTGATTTTGTCTGAACAGATCGAGACCGTCTTGACACCTTCTCAAACGCCAGCAGAGAGGCATTAGGTTATTTTTTGCGCGAGTATTATAACTGTGGACGTCTTTGTGAGTTTGGTATGAGGCAATGTTATGCTTTATGTGCATTAGATTTTCAAAAATGTATAGAGATGGTAGTGTGAGCACACCCAGCTCGGTGAAAGCTGCCCTGCGGTCATCCCTATAGCCAAGGAAGGCCGGCCATCAATCTGATAACCCTGCTTTGCATAGCAAAAAGTCTTCGGGCCTCAGGTGAGTGGCCCCATGCAAGAATGGCATAAGATATGTGGGACTGAAAGATGGCAAAATAGGCAGCTCTCAGTACCTATACCAGGAGAGACACACATCCTAAGGTTTCGGATCACAAAGATGCTCTTGGACAGCTTTTTGGCAACCTCATTTATATGGGGGCCCCATTGTAGCTTTGAATCCAGACGTACCCCCAAAAATGTTGCATCGTCTGCACTGTCATTGGAGTTATTCAGGTTACGCATCGCAAATACTACTCTCTTCGTCTTGTCTTTATTTAGAAGAAGCCTGTTACTGCAAAACCACTGCTCGTCCCTCGCCTGCGCCTCCACGACACCCAACTGTGAAGCCTCCTGTGTGTTTCCGGTAAAGAGTAGAGTCGTGTCATCAGCAAAGAGAGTATAGTTTGCCATGTCTTCATTGGCCGGAAGGTCATTGACATAAATTAAGAACAAAATGGGGCCTAGGATTGACCCCTGTGGTACCCCGATATTTAGCTCTCTCTCTGCTGAAATCACACCATCCACTCTCACAACCTGGCGCCTTTTGTCAAGGTAAGATTTCAGAAGCTTGATGCTATCCTGACTAAAATTGTAGGCCTGTAGTTTCTTCAGGATGATGCCACGGTCTACGCAGTCAAAGGCCTTGCAGAGGTCGCAGAAGAGAGCAGTACTGTACTGCTTTTCATGAAAAGCCCCCAGTATATTCGAAATTAGATTTAATATACCATATGTTGTTTTCATATACAGATATCCAACCTCATTTTATAGAATTTCAAACTGAAAGCAGCAAGAAATGTGTATCCAAAGAATCCGAAGTTCCTGAGAAAATCATCCTTTAATTAGACAGGGTGTCAAATTTAATTTAATATAATTCTTTTCATTTTAATTTTTCAATACAAAGTTAAGTGTAGTTAAGTGTAATTTTAAATTTCAAAGTTGATACCTAAATCTAGGAAGGAGTGCAGAGTTGATGTAAAATTTTATCTGGACAACCTTTATGTAAAAATCTCGTTATTTGGAATTTCATTTCTGGAACTTTCATTTTTAATTTTAATTTGTTTAATTTTCACCAGTACAAATGGCAAATATATCTTAAATGTATATTCACGAATTTATCGACATCATATATTTCATTGTTTATTAGGAATCTATTATATTTCCATAATCCTCAAGTTAACATAATCTTATTTGATGGAGTATATTCTAATAATTTTATCATCCTCGTCTGAAAGCATCAAGTAAAAATGTTTACCCCATTGTACGCTCCAGTAACTAACCTACCGCAAACTCACTCCGAATATTGTTTAAACCATCGTTTTCAGGAAGCTCTTAACGCGTTCATCCTTAGAGAAATTTATGAGACTTGAGTTACGGAAATGAGCAGACGAATGGGGACGACATGATAGCTCTTCACGACAATCGAGAAGGCCTTTTATCGTTCTTTCGTCACTTACCGGAGTGGATAGCAACGCAATCCCTTCAGATCCTTCAGTTACAAATAATGTGTAATTGTTTCCTTTAGTTCAGGAACAAAGCGCTCACATTAAGGATAACTGGTAGAAAGGGCTTCAGTTAAAACGCTGATGAAATTATTTTGGCGTGGTTTTGTGAAAACTGGTCAGTGAAGAATATTTCTATAATTATATGTATTTATATATATGTATATATATATATATATATATATATATATATATATAATAATTATTCATTCGAATTGTTGATGCCTGTGAACTATTTCTAATCTTTTGATAATTATTAGCAATAACAGGCTTGTTGAATCTCAAAAAAACTCGATTTTATTAAAAAGTTGACGTTTCGCCACGACATTCGTGGCTTTATCAAAACTTTTGAAAAGTTTTGATAAAGCCACGAATGTCGTGGCGAAACGTCAACTTTTTAATAAAATCGAGTTTTTTTGTCATTCAACAAGCCAGTTATAGCTAAAAAATATCAAAAGATTATATATAAATATATATATATATATATATATATATATATATATATATATATAGCTATATATACATTATATATATATATATATAATTATATATATATATATATATATATATATATATATATATATATATGTATATATATATATATATATATATATATATAAATGTATATATACAGGGTGATTAACGGTGGATGGCACATTAGACGTTTCTAGTGAACCATACAATAGATCACTTTGAAAATTTAATGGAAATCACAGTCGGACATTCTCTACCCTACTAAAATATTTTTGGTAATGCAGTGTTGCCACTTATATTAGAAAGAAGTAGCACCTTTGATTTTTCGAATGGAACATATGTAATATTTTTTTTAGAATCAACAATAATTTCCCAATAACTTTTCATGATATCTCCCTATACCTATCTGTTACCGTTTTGGAAATAAAAATTATTTTAATTTTTTTTCTTCGGAAATCAAGACCTCTAAAAACGCGGATATTTTCGAGTTGAGAAATACTTTGACATCGAAATTTGGGTTGAAGCTTGGTGATACTAGGGGGCTTCGTACACTTCAGCCTAATCTGCGTAACTTCAATACAGGGTGGTAAAAAAATTTGCTTGAAAAAGTGACTGAAAATTGATTATTTCAAATGGAATGCCCTGTATATTATTGAAAATACGGAATGCTGCTGGAATTTACTTTTTATATATGTATATCATACCTATACCTAACTAGTCAGGTTTCGGACTTATGAGCATTTATTTGTGAAAATGTTCCTTGTACATGGTGTCCCCATTCGGTATTTGGTAAGAATGCCATGATTTCTATCAAGCACTAAAGTTGTGACAATCTACTAATAATATCGACATTTTCGTCACTTCAGAATTTGCAAATACCCTCAAAAACGATGGAACAAAATTATTCAAACGAAGTTCCGATGAATTTTTTCATTATTTATAGACAGTTTGATGAAATTATCAGCAGAACATGAAAAAGTTCAATAAAATGTATTCTCAGTTCAAGTACCAGAAGACCTTATATTTTGGACCCCAAGAAGGTTGTTACAAAATTAATCATTCGATATCATCATGAAAAGAATCATCTTCAAGGAAGAAAAAATTTAATCAATTCTCTGAGACAAAAATTTTGGATTTTACAAGCTAGAACTACAATAAGAAATTACATCAGAAATTGTATAATATGTCGAAAGTACTATGCCAAAGTTCAAACTCAACCAATGGGCCAACTTGGAAATTTCAGATAAGACCCTTTTATATTACTGGAATGGATTACTTCGGACCATTTAGTGTAACCATAGGCCGGCGAACTGAGAAACGTTATGGTGTACTATTTACATGCCTTTCCGTACGTGCCATCCATTTAAAAATAGCTAATTCTCTTAGTACAAATTCAGCAATTATGGCAATTCGCCGTTTTATTTGCAGACGAGGTATGCCTAGACAGATTTATTCAGACAACGGCACAAATTTGAGAGGAGCAGACAAAGAAATGCGAACTGCTATCGAGGAATTACAGAAGAACAAAATTCAATAATTTTGTTGCATTAAAGGTATTGAATGGCCTTTCAATCCTCCAGGTGCTCCACAAATGGGAGGAGTCTGGGAAAGTCTAGTGAAGTCAGTTAAAAATACTTTGAAGTCTATAATGAACGAACAGAAGCCTCACGAAGAAATTCTTCAAACGTTATTTGTAGAAGTGGAGCATACAATCAACAGTAGACCTCTGACAGTCGTGTCAAGTGATCATAACGACGAAGAATCTTTAACTCCTAACCATTTTTTGATAGGGCAGTCTCCGGAAGTAATGTCACCAGGAATATTTGACAACGACGAACTTTTTTATAGAAAACACTGGCGTATTGCACAAAGTTTTGCTGATTGTTTTTGGAAAAGATGGTTAAGAGAATATGTTCCCAGTTTGGTGAGAAGATCGAAATGGCATGCTAGTAAACCAAATGTTGGCATTGGCGATTTGGTCATTATAGCGGATGAAACCGCTCCTCGAAATGCCTGGTTGAAAGGAATAATTTCACATGTTTATCCAGGGAAGGACAATAGATAACGTGTTAGAGACGTCAAGACAATTAGCCAAACATTCCAAAGATCTATAAGCAAAATTGTATTGTTGAAAGAAAAAGATAAGCTTTAGTGCCCTATTTATTTATTTTTTTTGATTTCAAATAAAGATTGACTTTCTATTAAATTATATTTTGACAACTGTCCTTCAATTCTTTTTTACATACTATGTTTTTTTATCAACAATATATATATATTTTAAATAATACCGGCCAGAACACTTCATCTCTCACCGTCATCGAAATCCCCATGCATAGACTTCGATTTGAATAGCCCTGTATATATATATATATATATATATATATATATATATATATATATATATATATATATATATATATATATATATATATATATATATATTATTTTGCTAATGACACAGCAAAAGGCAGAGAAAGACCTGGCAAGTTCAAACTTTCAGTCACAAATTGCTTACCGTAAATAATAAGAAAACAGTTCTCCTTCCTGTTAGACCAGGGTAGAAAGAAGCCTTTAAAAATGATAAAAAGTGAAAAAAATAATAGTAGGACGAAACTCATTGGAAAAAGAGAAGAATTTAATTAAAATGAAAGAAAAAATAATTTATGGGCGAGTTGAGGTCGGGAAGGGGAAGGGGAGAGTTTTTAAGGGTAAAAACGATTTATCTCTATTTCCGGAAAAACTACAAGTCCTATGGAAAAAAGTCAAATGGCAAAGTTGTAGGTAATAAACATATCTACAACTTTTGTTCCCACATTTTTTTCACATAACCTCAAAATTTATGTTAAACATTCAATAAACCAGGTTTTTCGTTTTTTATTTTTATCTTTTACAGAAAAAAAAATTTTTTTTACGAAATTTGGTGAGAACTAACCTTTTTATGTCTCAAATTCACTGTAATTTATTTGATTCGAAATATTTAATTTTTCACCTTATTTTGACTCAACGTCGAAAAAGCACCCTAATTTTCAATCGAAAATTCTCCTGTCAAAATTCAGCTTTTTTCAAAAAGTTGGTGTTCTTTATGTTCGCTAAAATCTCCTCTTTTCGATGATGTATATATTACTATAGTAAATGTTCTTAGAAAATGCAAAAAATCGGCAAAACATTTGGCAGAAAAATGAAACGGTGGAAGAGATCATGAATAAATATTTGCGCTATGTAGGAAAACATTACGCAGCAAGCAGCTATATTATTTGTGATGGGTACCTCGAAATTAAAAAATCAATTACTGTCACAACAGTACCAGCAGTTATGCCATCTAAAAGAGGAGAAAGTACCTAGTCGTAGAAAAAACTCAGACAATATTCCAGAGTTCGATTATCAAAACCATACAAAAATACCATTTTCTCAAGGAAAATTTTTATCTAACGAGAAAAACAGGGACAAATTAACAAAAACGTTAATGGAAAGATTACAGTCACAAGGATTTTCCTGTAAACAAGTAGAAGAAAATGCTGATGCTTACATAATTTTGATAATCGAACTCTGGAATATTATCTTTTTCTACGACTACGTTCTCCTCTTTTAGTTGAATTAACTGCTGGTACTGTTGTGACAGTAACTGATTTTTTAATTTCGAGGTACCTATCAAAAACATTATAGCTGCTTGCTGCATAATGTTTTCCTACATAGCGCATATATTTATTCATGATCTCTTCCACTTTTTCATTTTTCTGCCAAATTGAAATTTCTAATTCGAGTTTTTTTCGATTTGTTGCATTTTCTGAGAATATTTACTATAGTAATGTATACACCATCCGAAAGTTGAGATTTCAAAGAATATAAAACACACCAACTTTTTGAACAAAGCAGATATTTTGACAAGAGAATTTTTGATTGAAAATTAGGTCGCTTTTTCGATGTTGAGTCGAAATAAGGTGAAAAAAAATATTTCAAATCAAATAAATTTCAGTGTATTTGGAACATAAAAAGATAAGTTTTCACCGAAAATTTTTTTTCTGTAGAAGATGAAAATAAAAAACCAAAAACTTGGCTTTTTGAATTTTTCACATAAATAGCGAGGAAATGTGAAAAAAGTGTGAATACAGAAGTTGTAGATCTTTTCATTACCTACAACTTTGCCATTCGACTTTTTTCCATAGGAATTATAGTTTTGCCGGAAATAGAGATAAACCGTTTTTCACCCTTGAAATCTCATTCCCATCCCTTTCCCTAACTCAGATCGCCCGTAAATTATTTTTCATTTTGTTTTTATTATATTCTCCTCCTTTTCTAATGGGTTTCAACCTACTATTATTTTTTTTGGTTCCAAAAATTATCGACCCTGGTCTATGTGGCTAGTTATAGTAATCATCTGCCATCTTTTGATATATTAAGGATAAATGTTGGCGAGGGTATAATATTGATAAATAGGGCACTGAATGTAGTTATCGATTCTCATCTTAGATGGGATCAAAATGTCCTCCATGTCACTGCCTAATTGAGAAGTATGTTGGGTAAGTTTAAATACTTGGCTCAAATTTTGAATCTACCAGAGATGAAAGTACTTTACTATGCTTTGATACATACTAGACTTACATATAATATGTTGGGATGGGATGGAGTTGCCAATTGTCACCTAAAGAAACTTCAAATTTTACAGAAGTTGTTTTTGAAAAAGATGTTGAGAAGAGATACTCCACTAAGTATGTCATTTGTTTTTCGGGAGGCCCGATTTAAAAAAAATTATATTTTCTCAGGCCCTTAGGGCGATACTTTTATTATATTAATAAAGGCACTATGAAATTATACCCCATCGACCACAGTTACAACACCCGGGCCAAAGCCATGGAGAAACTGAAAGCCCCTGTCGCCGTCAAAACGATAGACATGCAGCCTATCTAGCTCCACGCTTCCTGAACTGCCTGCCGAAAGATCTCTCTACTCAAACATCTCATTCGTATTTGTGGGACAAATTGAAACAGTCATTAGTGGAAGAGGAAAGTGATATGTGTTCATCATTTTTCAATTAGTGTTTCTGATTGATATAAAATGAAATATGACAGCGACTACACCATTTTCCAAAAAATATTTATATATATCAAATCCCTAGACAGCTTCGGCTTTGTGGAAAAATAATATATTATTTCATAAGGAGAAGTGTCACTTTTCATGGCGAGCTTGAGCTTATTTGTAATTGAAAGCGAGCCATGAAAAGTCACTTCTACTCCGAATGAAATATGTTTATTTTATTTTCAAACGTTTTTAAATTCATAAAAATCTGAATATCCATTTTTGGATTGATTCACATTTACGCACATAATTCTATCCACTTACGATCGTTATGAATTATGTAACATTTGCCTAGTTACGGTTGCCACGCAAAATTGATTCTGACAGATATAAAGTAAAATAATTGATAGTTATAATTCGCAACCTAGTGTGAAGTGGTTGAAAGTGAAAATGACGTTTGAACTGGAGAATTTTTTGTTCATGGTTACCAATTCATCTTTTGCATAGTAACACTTTTCCTGTCGCCGGCCGGAAAAGTGTTGCATAGCAACACTTCTCCTCCTTGGCGGAGAAATAGAACTTTTCGATGATCCTGTCAATCGAGGAATGACGGTATTATGGTACGTTTGAAAATAAAAAGACTTATGTAGAATTTGTCAATGCTTATTTTCTGATTCTTTATTCAATAATATATATATATATATATATATATATATATATATATATATATATATATATATATATTATATATATATATATATATATATATATATATATATATAAATATATAGTATATATATATATATATATATATATATTATATATATATAATATATATAAATATATATATATATATATATATATATTTATATATATTTATATATATAATATATATATATATATATATATAATATATATATATATATATATATATATATATATATATATATATATATATATAATATATATATATATATATATATATATATATATATATATATATATGTTATATATATATATATATATATATATATATATATATATATAATAATAAGTAAAGCAGCATTATCGGTATAGCGCGCTTATATGGAAGCAGCCGTTGACACGTGTTTTCGGACTCTTTGGTCCTCATCAGAACGGCGTAGCCTACCATTGGATTGAAAACTTGGAGATGAAAATAGCAACAACAAACGAAATCCCCTGCTACGGAAGACAATCACACATTTGTGGCTCATTGTTTGAACTCTCCGGTTTGAGAGATTTGGTCAAGGAGCAGAATTATCGGTATAGCCCGCTAATTCTGCTCTACTTAATTAATATTTCC
Organism: Cynegetis impunctata; assembly: GCA_030704885.1. Lineage (NCBI taxonomy): Eukaryota > Metazoa > Arthropoda > Insecta > Coleoptera > Coccinellidae > Cynegetis > Cynegetis impunctata. The sequence continues at coordinate 15,056 of JARQZK010000050.1, forward strand.
CCGCGACTAATTTCTTTGTTGTTGTTTATTTACTTGGTCTGAGATCTAGCGGATGGCAAAAATCGCCACAGTGGGGATTGTATGAATATATATATATATATATATATATATATATATATATATATATATATATATATATATAACTAAATAAATATATATTGCTTGGCATTTTTTTCAGTAACAGGAAAATGGCACCACTTAAAACCATCAGGAGATAAACTTCCTTGTCTGCAGGAACATTCAGCCATTGCCTACAAGGAGAGTATTTATGTCTTTGGTGGAGAAGTTGGATTTTCGGCTGGCACAGAAACGCCGTTGTGGATTTATGATATAAAAGCCAATACCTGGAAGAAATTTAGATCCCGGAAAGGTGAGATTTAGAACGTTCAAACTATTCAGTTATTTATTAAAAATGTATTTGTAATTGTACATAGTAATTACATTTTGAAGCAGATTATGTGTTAATATTTCACGATATATATCGATACGTTTCATAAAATTGTCGAGTAGGCACGTCCAAATTTCAACTTCAAAGTGTAGGAGCAAGAGTAAAGTTTCGAAAAATGAATCAATAGATTTGTTTCTCCTGATTTTGAGACACAATTTCCTTTATTTCTCTGAATGATAATGAATTTACGAAATGAATATACTTAATGAATAATGGAATATTTCGAATCTAAAAATTATAAAACATATCATCTCTGGAGATTACATAAATGAATAAAAGATAATAGTATATATATATATATATATATATATAATATATATATATATATCTATAACTTCATAAAGAAACAAAAAACTAACTTTTCACAGATTTAAATAAAATGTAATGAGTAAACGCGTTTCGCCATAAACATTCACTTCATCTCGTACTAAATTATGGTATCACAAAACAATCTATTTATACGAAAAATTGAATACAGGGGGCTCTTAGAGAAACTAAATAACAATAAGCAATTCATTCAGAGCTATTGCCAGGTACATTGAACAGATTAAGAAGAGTTGAAGGGTTTACTTCAATCTGGTCATTAACTAGGTTTCCGGAATTTTTATATTTATTGATGTATAGGGATTCCCAACAGTTGGTTTTGTGGAGACTATTTTCTAACTGCAATATATTATAATTGTGATTGAAGGTATGTTTTTCTTCAATAAGATGACACGCATAATTAGAGTCCGTTTTCTGCTTAATATAGCTACGTTGGTGTTCGTGTATTCGAGTTTTGAAATTTCTAATTGTACGTCCTATATAGAATTTTTCACAATCGTTACAGTTGAGTCTATAAACACCCGTACGTTCATCTCTATGGATTTTTGATTTGTTGTTTTTAATAAATTTTCCAATGCTATTTTTGGTTTTATCTGAAACTTTGAACTTTTGTTTATGAAGATCAATTTCAGGTTTTCGGAAGGTTTGCCCAAGTATGTTAAACTGTTATAGACTGTATTTTTCTCGGATATATGTGGGTAAACTTCTGAAATTGCCGTTTTATATTTTTTCTTCTGAATGAGAGTGTCAGTCATATTGGGTGAATAACCTTCATTTACTGCCATTTATTTAATTATATTCAATTCCTTTCGGAAATTAACTTCGGACAACGGAATTTTGAAAAGCCTATGAATCATACTATAATAAGCGACTAATTTATGTGAAATTGGGTGTAGTGATGTATTATGTATTGTAATACCTATATGAGATGGTTTATGAAAAATTGAAAATTCGAGTTTGTTGCTTCTTCTGGTAATAGTTAAATCTAAGTAATTAATAGAATTATTCTTTTCAGTTTCTAGAGAAAATTTAATACGAGGGTATATGGAATTAATATAAGTAATGAAATTATCCAATTGTCTATCTGTACCAGTATAGCAAACAATTACGTCATCAACGTATCTACAAAAATTCAATATATATCTCTTTTATTTTAGAATTTAATTCAATCAATTTCGTTTTGTAGGTCGAAATATCTAAATAATTTCCAGAATATTCGCCCCCTTAGTGCAACAACTAGATAACTCGAATTTTATGCATTTTGAGTTATACAGTTGAAGCTGACCTATTTTTCATGCTCTTTTCAATTCAACATCTAGATATCTAGAACGACCAACCAAACTCGTTTAAATGTTGACCAGAAATAGATAACTCCGAAAATGCACATTCTATAACAAGACATCTTGAGCTATATAGTTGTGGCACTGGCATTATTGATTTACTCGCAGGCAACTTCTTGGTCTCTATGAGATAACTATTTGTGTGCTTGAAACAACAGGTGGATTTCTGTGCTACTGAATTGGTTTTACAGTGTTTTTCAAACGGTGTTAATGCAAAAATGATGTCAAGGGATAAGAAGATTTTGGAAATTCTGCGTGGTCAATCACAAAATTTTTTATCTTTGTATCAAAGTCAACTACCTCTTAAAAAAGAAAAATACGATGACCTAATGTCCTTTTTCAAAATGAAACCTCCGGCACTCCCTAGCTTGTATGAAGCATTTTATCAGAGTCTCCCATTCCAAGGAGACCAAAGTAAAAGGCTTCATAATACAGAATCTTCCGAAAGTGATGTCACTGATATTGATATTTAAGTCGTGTTAAGTGTTGAAATATTTTGTGTTTTAGTTGAACCATTCTTGTTCATTTTTCATTCCAAATAAAGTTGTATTTAATAAGTGATTTGCTTTTTATTGCTAGTGGTTATAAATAGATAACTTTACTTTTTTTGGCTACATTTTCAGCAACAACCAGATATCTCAAGTTTTTGATCAAATTCTGCAAATATATAAAACCTGATTGTCTATAAAATTGACTATACATAATTTGATATGCAACATACGTCTATACTCATCAAATATTTTTGACTGCATAATGGTTGTATTTTTTTTAAGTTTTGAAACTTCAAAATCGATTTTCTCGAAACTATAAATTTCAAGTTACCTAGTTGTTGCACTAAAGGGGAGATATGAAAACAGTAATTTGGATATCTGGTGATATCATTTTGTTTCCACAAATATGATTCTGTATTTTCAGTGATCATTTTTATTCCCCTACTTTTTATCGAAGATTATTGGAAACAAATTCAATCAATCTCTATGGTTAATTTCTTGAAATTATGATAATAATATGTAACATAACTTCCTTAATTAGTTAAACCTTCAATTTAAGTTTGTCAAGTATAATTCCAGAATAAAAGAGAGAGTTTGACTTCCGTATTGATCTCGTCTTTTTGTTGGAGCTGGTGAGATAAGATGCCCTCCTTGAACATAATAAATCTAAGTGACATCCGACCGTTTGACCTCGTCTCAAGAATTAATTTATCAGGAAATTTTAGGACTGAAAAATATATCGCCCAACAAAAAGAATCCAAAAAGGGCTAAGTCAATACCTACTCTTCTCTTAAATTGGAGTGATTTAATAAAGTGGAGAAGATGTACATTGTATATGTTTATATATATACATATATATATATATATATATATATATATATATATATATATAATTATATATATATATATGTATGTATATATGTATATATAGATATATATATATATATATATATATATATATATATATGTATATATATATATATATATATATATAATATATATATATATATATATATATATATATATATATATATATATATATATATATATATATATATATATATATATATATATATATATATATATATAATATTATATTATATATATATGTAGATTAAACAAGTTGTGAATCACCCACAAAATGTACGTTATTGAATATTTAAAATAATTTCATAATCTCGAAATTAGTGGCATATTCTTTCGGTCTGAAGTAACCTTTCAGGGAAAAAATATTTATTGGTAATCAAGTAGTCTGTCAAATGACAGATAAAAATGTTTGCCTTCAAATAAGTATTGAAATCTTTAGTAATTCGTGAAGTTAAACTTTCGATATAATTTCATGTTATCAAAAAGTGATTAGCTGAATCAGAAGGTGAATTAGAAAGGAATTGTTTATTGGCAAGTAGAATTTAATCTCAACGGAATTCAGATAGAAGGCATCCAGGTGAAAGATCTTTCTGGATGTATCAATTATTCTAAACATGAGCGCATCAAGCCAGCTACTAATGAAGATAATGAATTGCAAGATACATTTATATCATTAATCATTATAAAAATATTTGTTTGGACAACTTGTAATGTACATAATTGAAACAAGATATCTTTCGTATATTCTGAACAGTCGTCAAATGAATTTCGCTTTGAAAAAAAGTCGTTCATTGAGATCATAGCGAAGAAATATGAACATTTTTCGAAAAAAAGAGCCGTTCTAAGAAAAACTAGTGAACTTAACCATAGGGAATATTTGATGATATTTGTAGAGCCTTTGCTGGCGCTTCTTATGAATCGATGTTCCATTTAAAATAAGGAAGATTTTGCAAATTTTCATTTACAATATATAGCAAGCGGTTTTTTATACCCTGTATATCGCAGGTCGATTTCAAATATATCATTTGAGAGAGTTACCAATGTAGAATATTTGACGAAAAATTTATTTCAATTGGACTTAGCACAACTTTATAATTTCAAATATTCTGAGTGAACAATATTGAAAAAAAAACCAAAAATGCCAAAAATCTCGAAAACCGTCCATATTTTCGAAATGAAGATTTATATGAAGTATCTTTTATTTTCTATGTAAAAACCAAAAAAGCGATGAAAAATATAGGTCGCCATTTGAAAAAACATAGTTGGTATCCGCCCAGAAAAAGTTGAACACCCTGTATGACTGACAATATTTTCATTTTATCGAGCTCGAGCAATAAGGTAATATTATAGAAATATAGATTCCTATCTGTTTCCTGAATAGAGATATGGAACACGGCACAAGTATTGCAGGATCCTGTATATATATATATATTAAGTATATATACTACTATGTATATATATAATATATAATATATATATACTAATTAATGAAAAATAAAGGTATATTATATAACTCATGATTATTTGAAAATTGCTGAATTTTGAGGTTGCAGTCAGAATAATTGTTGGGCTAGGGTTAAAGAATACTCTTGTCATATATGGTCGAGCTTTCGGAAATGTTTATTTCATTTATCAAGACATTAACGTTGAGGTTATATAAATTTTGAAAAAGCACGTATAAAACGAAGAACAGAACGAGCTGATGGGTACGTGCTTTTTCAAAATTTATATAACCTCAACGTTAATGTCTTGATAAAGGAAATAAACATTTCCGAAAGCTCGACCATATGACAAAGAGTATTCTTTAACCTAGCCCAACAATTAGATGTCTGACTGCAACCTCAAAATAATTCAAAACTCATTTTTTTCCTCAACTAGCCAAGTCAAGACTACCCATCTATATATATATTATATATATATATATTATATATATATAATATATTATATATATTTATATACATATATAAATATATATATATATATATATATATATATATATATATATATATATATATAATATATATATATATATATATATATATGTATATATATATATATATATATATATATATATATATAATACATATAATATATATATATATATATACATATTATATATATATATATATATATAGTATATTATATATATATATATATGTATATAATATATATATATATATATATATATACATATATTATATATATATATATATATATATATATATATATATATATATAGATGGGTAGTCTGACTGGCTAGTTGATGGAAAAAATGTATTTGAATATTTTGAGGTTGCAGTCAGCATAATTGTTACGCTAGGTTATAGCATACTCTTTGTCATATATTTACAGTGAGTTTCAAAATGTTTGCACCAAATGGGAAACTTTCTCATTATGCATTTGCTATAAAATTTTATTTCTAATAAAAATTGGGCATTATGAAAAATTGTCAAAATTCTAAATTTCTGAACGGTGTGCTGGGAAAACCCGAAAATAGAAATTTGGCTAACGAGTAAACTACTCTTATTTTTGACATTACTAAAAAAATTTACTTGGAAATGTCTTTAAGATTTGGAAACAATATTCAAATGTGAAATGACAGCCACCTCATAAAATGCTTCAATAAAACGAAAACTATCAATTTTTTCCTTGTTCAAGCCCCATAAATAGTACTAGTCTCTCATATACACCTCCCTCATATTGGTATAGTAATATTTCAATGTGAAATTTGGTCCAATTCATTATTCGAACTAGTAGCTATATCGATGTTTGTTGTAAATGTTTTAATACTTATATATAATACTGAATAAATTTTTCAGTGCAAATTTGATATTTCACTCTTCATGTATGTCCATAGTAACTATCAGTATGATTTGATGACAAGAAATCATATATTAAATTAATGATAGTAATATGAGGGAGGCGTGTAAGATGTATATGAAATCATAGATCCTTTATGAGGCTAACGTAAGGCTGAAACCATAAAAAAATGTTTTTTGTTTATTTTGTTGCTTAGGTGGCTGTGATTTAAAATATGAATGTTGTCAAACATAAGAATAGTTACCTGTTGATCTAAATTTATATTTTTTGTTCTCCCTTGTACACCATTCAGTAATTTACAGTTCTGACATCTCACATCGAACTTTTTCCCAAGCCACCCATTTGTACCATGGTGCAAAATTTTTGAAACTGGCTGTATAACCATACAACGACATAATTACTCTCGAAGAACGTTGATTGTACATAGACTTTACCTTAGATGCGGAATTTTGATGTACGTAATATAAATTCGATTTTGTTTTCATAATTATTCAATTCTTTAAATCTTTGAACTTGAGATATTACTTCTAAATTATGCTCCACATTAACAATTTTGGAATTATTTCATCAGCCATATTTTTCATTCACATTCTTTAAGAAAAAATTATTTCCGACATTCCTTTTTACTTAACAGGCGTGGCTTCACCCAAAGGCAGACGTGGACATACTGCTCTTGTCTACAAGGGTTCCATGTTTGTCTACGGAGGATACCAGGACTTGCGAGGGTCTTGCAGCGAGCTCTGGGCTTTTCATTTCGGTAGGTGTTTCTAATAATAGCAATACTGCGTAATATATAATATAAATTTCGAAATTCAAGAAATTCTTCTCAGAATTTTCATAATCGTCGTGCACTTTCTTAAATACCTGAGAGTTGCATGATGAACATTCACATTCGAAACAGCATTTCTAGCTATCCTATTTGTTTTAATTCGACCTATTGAAAATTGCAGGTTATTTGAATATTTCAGTAGACAAGAAGAATTTCATAAAAACATAAATTAGAAACCTCTTTTTTTTTCGTCGCCATTATGTTTTGAACAAATGTAGACTTGAATTATTTATTACTTTTATCGCAGACACTGAATCTTGGCATTTGATATCAAGTTCTCCGAAGGGCAGTAATACCGACGTATTTCCAGCACCTCGACATAAACACTCTGCAATATTTCATGATGAAGCCTTGTGGATATATGGAGGAATGACTGACCTTCAAGTAAGTAGGTAGTTGTTTTCCTATCCACTCAAGTGGTTACTTTCAATATTTTCTGATGAAACAAAAAAAAACTGTTGTTTTTTGTATAATTTTCATTGAATCAATACTATTATATATATATATATATATATATATATAAACAAAAACAAAACTTGAATTTACTACGTTTATTATCACAAAAATACTTTGAGAAATATAACACTGCAATTGCAATTTCGCTCACTAGACCATCATCAAGCAGATTGAGTTAAGAACTGAATACATAATTATAGATTTGCGCTTATGGGTGGAAAAGAATTATTGCAGGTAGGTACTTAAATTGACAAGAGGAACACATTTCAAGAAGGGCTAATAGAAGTGGATTTCCCAAATAAGTACAATAAAATGTTCTTAGAAAAATCATTATTGTTTGAATACACTAAATATAGGAGAATATATCAAGTGAATCTGGTCGTTCAGCAAGATTTTTTTTGCATTTTGATTGAGTTTAAAAATTTCTAATGATATTAAGTAAGTAAGTTTGGTTCCTTTCGGTAATTTGTGCATAATTTGAGAGTTATCTGATTGTGGAAACGGATGGTGGTTTTCACGGCAATGATTTGAAAACTATGAATCCGTTTTATTTAAAAAAAAGATTGTTGGTATTATTTAAATTTTGTCTTGAACGATCGACCAGTCTGACCTATATACACTCCTTTACATACAGGACAAATCAACCTATAAACTCCAGAACTCTAAAATTTTGAACTGATATCTTTGGCATTGAATAAAAATCCTGAGAGTTTTGTCTTAGGTTTGAAAGAAATTTTAATATTACATTTAGGTATGACATTAGCAACTTTTTCTGTCAGAGGACCAAAATATGTTAAAGATGTCAATTTTTCCGATGTTTCTACTTTCGATTGAGGATATATGCTGCTGTACGCTAGTTGACTTCGTTTCTTGTTTATCATTTCAATCCATCAATTGCATTTTTGAAACTTTAACCTACCTTCATTATATAATCCACGTTAGAGGATACTGAAATTGATTAAAAGGTGTTTTTTTTTCAGGAACGTTCCGACCTTTGGAAATGGGATACCAGGAGGAGAAACTGGACAAATGTCAAGACGAAAATCAATCCCGGACCATTGCATAGTCACGCTGCTTGTCGCTTTCCCTCCTTTATGATAGTTTTCGGTGGAGAACGAGGAGGTCATTCGACGAACGAATTATGGAAATTCAATTTCGGTAAGTATTATATTTCAAGTCTGACAAAATCACATGTGAATGTGATTATATATATGAAACGCGAAATACAATACCTACTAAAAAAAAAAATGAGCCGTCACGGGACGCCTCGCAGATGTGAAACATCGAAATTATTTCGTATAAGTTATATGCATAAAAAAAAGATTACGTGAGGAATCAGATACGGCATAATGAAAAGATAAAGCATTACAAATTTGTTCCATCAAATAATGACTACGTATAGTAGGTACATGTACATATTATATAGCGTGGCGATGCGTCGCCATGCCAACAATCAGATTTACCCCTCGCCTATAGATGTTTCACATCAAAACCTCATATATCCACAGTTTGATGAAAATAAATTTCTCTATGTTGTATGAATTAAAAAAATTCTATTGATTCAAGATGTCACAAATTTTGTTTGTGTTGAAGTCATGGCAGGTATATCCTGTATGTATATATGAAATTTTTTTTTGGGTTAGAATTATAACATACTTCAATTTCATAAATTTTACCTTCTTTCTAAACTTTACCTTTTATTTATCGTGTACCACCATAAGAAAATCACATAAACTAATAATAATAATCATTTTTTTATTGATATTTTCATTCAACAAAAAATATTTTCTTATAATTTGAAATAAAACATATTTGAAAGTTTACAGCAAAAGAACGTCAAAACAATAAAAATAAATTATTCAATGCGATCATTGCGCTTGTTTTGCTATTTCTGGTTCTATGTCAGTAAATTTTAATCTTAAATTCGGTTGAATTTTTAATTTTGTTATCCTGAATATTTTTTTCGCAGTAGTTCTCCAAGAAAGAGGCTTGGAAAATAAAATATCCTCATTTATTTTTTCTTCCGACTCGAATCGAATGTACACTAACAATTGAGCAAAGTTCGTTATGCCTGTACTTTCATCTAATTGTAGTGCAAAATAGGGACTTTGGTTTACCTTAGAAATGAGACTCTGTTTTAAATTATCTTCCTATTTGTCAATAGGTTTTCTTACAGAATCATTTGATAAAGGAATATTATCAAGTTTACTAGCTGTCATCATATGATGTTAAAACAATATCTTTAGCAGCTGGTAATATTAAATTTTCTCCAGTAGCACTACCATTTATGGCAATTAAGGAAAAGTACTTGTTATTAACACTCACAAAACCTTTCATTACCTGTTTACGAGATTTTAGTTTAACTAACTTCGCCCTAAAATAGTCAACAGATTTATTTTTCACATTGACATGCTTGGACTCAAAATGTATCTTAAATGAAAATGGTTTCATACTTCGATTCTAGAACAATTCGCAACAAATAACGTACTGAGGTGGAGGGTCCATTTAATTTTCATTCCAAGTGAAGCCAAATGCTAAATAACTTGAATCATACTTTCTGGTAACTTTTTGTTTCTTTTCAGAATTACCTACTACTACTGGTAGTAGTGGCGAGTAGGAAATAATAATAAAGTTACGGAAGGGACCTTATATTTTGTTATATGTTGCGTACCACCTGGTGTTCTTTAATGTACCATCAGTGGTACATGTACCACACGTTGAGAACCGCTGGTCTATACTATACCCTCTGTAGTATTTCCGAATAAAAATGTATCAACGTAATATACAAGTCGAATAACACGGAGCAGATGTTTCCCAACCCTAAGCGATAAATAACTTCAACATAAATCCAGTGATAACTGCAGTCCCCTTAACGGAATCTTGTCATACACTCTTCGTTTCCGTAAACAGCACGTTATCATCAACAGTCCCCCGTTTTCTAGGTGCAGAAGTGTGGGAGAAAATCGTCACACCCGGTGTCAAACCGTCGCCCAGGGCTGAAAGCGTCGCCCTAACTGTATCCGAGTTGCTTCTCAAGGATCCCACCTCGAACTCCCTAGAGACCAAGGCCACGAAAGTTCGGCTGAGGACTTGTAATTCGGCCGATAGAGGAGGAAAGCACTCTTCCTACTTGCCGACTAACAGGGTTGGTTGTTAATCTTTATAAGCACTTAGTAACGCAATTTATTTTGAATCTGAATAATTCATGGAGCTTTCTAGAATTCTAATTGTTGACATTCAATGTTCTACTCACCATACTTTGAATATCTAAGCTGTTGCTGAAGATCTAACTATCACACTATTACTGCCTTTGTTTTTAAAATTGCACCTATGTTCTTTAAATATTGCTTTGTACTTAAACAATATCGTTCGTTTCTTGCAGAAGAACTAAGAGACCATTGAATATTTTAAGATTACTGATTTACCAGAGAAATGCAAAATAAATAAAATGAATTAATTGCTTGGATTTGAGTATAGCTAGATTAAATTGCATACAAAACTTACATTTTAAACAAGTTTTATAGTGTTATTCCCTTTTTTGGAATAAAATATCTGCTCGCACGTTTCACTACCGGCTCTTGGCGAATGAGAGCAAGGCCAAAAAAATTGTAGACGTGCGCGTCAGGCGTATTCGTATTTGCATATGTGTTTAGCAGCCGTGTACATCATAACCTTTCCTTTTCATTCAAATATTCTAGAAAGTTGTTATTTATTTCATTGTGCATATCATTTGATACATAATATATATATATATATATATATATATATATATATTATATATATATATATATATATATATATATTATATATATATATATATATATATATATATATATATATATATATATATATATATATATTATATATATATATATATATATATATATATATATATATATATATATATATATATATATATATATATATATATATAAATTTATATATACATACAGAAAGAAACTAACTTCATTTTAACCATGTGTCTACGACACCTCCATTTTATATAAAATTGCAATATGCAATGTATTGAAGAAAAACTCTATCAATTGAAAATTGAAACTGATTGAATAATGTTTTATATAAATCGCCACTAAAAATTGTTGTGATTATATTTAGCAAACTAATACCTATTATCATGGTATTTCTTTTTTACAGTGGATCAAAGTAAATTCAATATAGTTTGTTATAAGAATTCAGTTTGTTTAATAACTGACTACAAATTTTAACTTATTTTGCGATTCTATTTATGGAATAAAGTACTTTTCGAGTTATAGATAAATATAAAACTGGCGATTTTCAAAGAAGTAATTTAGTATTTTGAAAATTGAATTACGAAATTCTCTTAGACTTGTTGAACTTCATCAACGAGTGATATAATCTATTTTTGTGAAAACTATTTTGAAGCTTTCAATTTTATTCACAAAATAGTATTTGGGACAAGAACAGGTTTAATAGTTCGATACCTGGTGAAGAATTGCATTATAGTTCAGGGCCTTGAAAAATTTAGCAAATCTCGGGTAAATATGATAATGAAATTTGAGAGACTTTCCAATGAAAATTATGCATTGCTTTCTATCAATATTACTTTAATTAGATTCCATAACCTGTTCACTGAAAAATCTTTCACAGAATTTTGGATTGATTGGGCCGATACTTGGTGTAACTTAATAAACATAATAAAACAATGGTTAATAATAACAATTTACACATTTATTATAAGAAATAACGCATAACGCACGTTTCGGTGGAACTTCACCTTCTTCAGATGCTAATGGCAAACTAACTATGATTCTCTGTTATATCGAAAACAAGAAATGACAAATTGTGTAGAAGGGGTAAATAGAAAGATGGTTACAAATAATTATTAGAATAGGAAAAACCAATTCTGAACTGCTAGTCAAGTTACCCCTTCTACACAAATTGTCATTTCTTGTTTTCGATATAACAGAGAATCATAGTTAGTTTGCCATTCGCATCTGAAGAAGGTGAAGTTCCACCGAAACGTGCGTCATGCGTTATTTCTTTTAATAAATGTGTTAATTGTTATTATTAACCATTATTTTTATATCTTTTACAGAACTTTACTTACCTATTGCATTAAATGATGAGAAATTATTTTTCAGATAAGTAATATTATTACATATTTGAGGATGATTATGGGAAAAACCGATTCTAACTGAATGATATTATTACTGTATTACTCGAAGAATTATATATTTATTTTTCAGGTTGCTCCAAGCGAAAAAACCTACGTTTTCAAAGCTTCCCAAAATAATTATACGGATGGCAGCGATTTGAATCAAGCGGACTCCAGAGCTACAAGAAGTTTTCTTCAAGAGATATCTAAACTTTCTCAGATAAATATACCCAGACTAAACAATAAATGCAGCTATACTGTATTAACCGGCTGCAACGGAGATAGCACGGAGAGTTTGCTGAAGCAACATGCCAGTCCGCCAAATGCGGAAACGGAGCTGAATTTAGAGGTAGCATCTTCAACACCAATAAGAGGTAAGCAGAGAACCAGTAAAATCAACTATTTGCAAAGAATAATATTTAATAATTGAAAATCATGGAACTCTACGACTTTTGACCATATGGAACTAAAGAAATCTGCATTTAACCGCAATGGTGTATAGTAGAAATAAGGTAAAATTAAATTGAACAATCAAAGAAAAAAAAAACACCTGTTTCATGAAATTTCTTGCGCCTGTGGCCGTCTTAAGTTTATTCAGTCTTATATCAGCAGTCAGGTCTGCTCATATTATTCGGTAAGGGAAACCGCAGAAATCCTCAGCAACGTAAAATACGAAACAAATTCCTTATTATTATATCGAAGGATTTGTCCTTAAACAGACCATATTTCGACAATGTTCAAAATTATAGCTACATTTGCTTCATGTTACGTTGCTAATTTATATTAAAATAGTTTTTCATCTCTAAAATTTGATAACTGATTTATTTCCAGGGAAAATGGTCAAATCAAAGTCTGCTTTTATCATCAAGAAGAACAGTCCTGGATCCGCCCCGATTTCGCCCGATGATAAAACGAATCCAATAAAGAAACGTGTGGAATTTGATATGACTACCACGAAAATTCCCAGAGAACCAATATCAGTGCCAAATTTCAACCTCATCAACCTACCAACTCCAGTATTAACTCCCGTAGAAGCCGCCAAATTGGTATATTTAGATACCGACGAAGAGAACGATCTGGGCATAGAATACCCATATCAGCTCAACTCTGAAAAAACAGTGGACGAATCGAAATACGAAAACTTGAGTGTCATTAAAAGAGGAGAAAGTTATAGTTCTCATTTGGGTTATGCCGATAATCCACTGTATCAGCATATGGTCAATTCAAACTCCTCCAAATTCCCAAATCAAGTTTCCCAATATATCGAAGAAAACATTTCTTCTACTTCAGATTACGCCAGTATCGAAACTATGAATAGGTTATCATCGGCTAGTAATTATAGTGTCAAAACTAGCACCACTCCTCAGGAAGAAAATCTGAAGAATCGGGAGAAGGACAAGAATGGTCCTTTTGGATTCTGCAATCCGAATTATTTGAGGTCGGATATCAAAAACGTAGTGTTGAATGGCGATCAAGACAGAAAAAATGCTGTACAAATCTTGAACGGTGGTGGCGTGGAAGATCGTCACGATTCCCATGAAAACCTTGAGATGCAGAATTGTAACGAAAAAATCTGTCGGAATACCAAAGTTCTTTACAGGCATTCGGCCCGTTTGGCCCGACCTCCGAAGTCTCTCTCCATCGATACTGGAACAAGAGTAAAGGATAATAACAAGTCTTGCAGAGCATTGAGTGCCGGCGGTGGCGAAAGGAGGAAGAAGGTAGAAAAGGTCGAAGATAATTACGTAGAATCTTCGTTTCCGTTCTTCGTGTTCCTTATTGGAGGCAAGGAACACGGGCAAGTTACTGTTTTTCAGAGGCCGATATCGATATGGAAACTGAAATTGCATTGAGTAGAACTCTTTCTAGACTAAGTTAGACGAAAATCGTAAAAGTCAGAATTTGAGCATGGACTCAAATTTAATTTACAAGAATTGATGATCTCAAGAAATTCATATGGGACAAACATTTCCTGAATCTAATGAACTACAATACTTATATTCTTAGATACGCGATAGGTTACATAAAGTTAGAAGAAAAAATTAACCTATTGAAATCCAAATCTGATTCTACTAATTTGTAAAAAAGAAAAAATACTCCTAGTTTGGATCGTGAGCGACGTGTAAATATGAATAACTAAAAATAGGTGGAAACACTGAGAAATTAGTAGAGTTGCTTCTTTGTTGTTTCAATATTTTCATCATTATTTACCAACCCTCGTATAAATATACAAAATATTTCCAGTTATTATTCGAGGTTTTAATGAGTAAAAGAATTTATTATTTGTGACATTTATTTGCTATTGAAAAATATTTATTTCAGTTACAAAATCTCGTATTTTCGATGGATGACGAATTAATTTGCAGATATTTTGAACCTCTAGATTTATTTTATTATTATTTTAGCTTGATCTCATGAAATGGGATTTGTACTAGCACAATTTATCTAATATTTTACAATGGATACATTATTCTACTTAGTGAATCTATGTAAAACTAAAAATCATTATAAAATATTCACAATACATTAATTACAAAATTACGTTAGTATATAATACTCAGATGGATAATTAGAGGTATATTGAAATTAATATATATCCGAAACTATTTGGAAAATTATTGTGAATGAATGAAATATATTCGGAATTCTCTAGTGAAAGAAGTCCCGAAAGATTCAAAAGAAATTTATATTTTTAAACATGCAATGTTGAACTTTCATAATAATAAAGTTTTTGGAATGTATATCAGAGTGAATTAGTTAATGAAATACTGTGTGTTTATATTCATGCTCAAATTTTGTCTTATATATATATATATATATATATATATATATATATATATATATATATATATATATATATATATATATATATATATATATATATATGAATTCCACCTCAAATTCAACATTTTAGTTTCACGAGATAAATAGCTCAGTCCAATATCAGTGCCAATTTTGTATATTTATAGTTGAAGCACAAAAAGAGTTTTTTTTTGAATTTTATAAAATGACGATAATTTGTTGATATGTTTAAGTCAGATAAATGTACATACGAATGAGAGGAACATTAATGAAAGTGAATTTATGTCAAAAAAAACTAAATGGCAATTTATAGTTATTTAATAAAAGTTCGCAGAGAGTTTTCCGATCAATATTTCGTATTTTATTTGAAACATTTGAATATTTTGTAGAGTTTTCAATGTAAATAAATATTTTCAGAAGAGTTTTTGTGTGCCACCATGAATAATTTTTTTAATGAATTTTGAGTTGACCTTTTTGAGAGAGAGAAATAATTTTCTAGTTTAATGGATATCAATTAATACTGAAAAGATATGTATCAAAACATTGAATATCTATTGTTTTTTTCTATCACTAATATTTCTAGAAACCAATTATTTATTTTTTGTACAAGCATTTCACTCAAAGAAATAATTTTTGGGAAATAAATCATGCAAGAATGTGAGAAGTTGAATATTTGTTGTTAATGAATTGAGCGAAATTCTAAATACAAAGATTGATAGATTTTGTTGTTTATTCGATTCAATGGAACCATCGCTTGTGATACAAATCAAAAGTAACAAATAGAACAGTTCAGTCATTATGATTATGATTATAGTTGATAAAATCCGTCGTTACTACATGATAATTTAACATGATGAATAAAAACAAAACTTGCATTTACTACGTTTATTATCACAAAAATACTTTGAAAAATATAACATTGCGATTGCAATTTCGGTCACCAGCTAATTTTCGTTTTGGGTGGTTCCCTAACACTTATAGACCACTTTCAATAAGGGTAAGATTTTCTACTATGGGGAGATTGTTTTTCAAAATAGCAGTCATTTTCTGCCAAGGTTAAATCAGAAAAATGCATTTATATCTTAAACTACTCGTCTGAGGAAAGAATTCCATAGGACAAAAAATGTTCAGCACAATTTTTGACATTGAAAAAATATATTTCCGTAATATACCTAGGTACATTATTTTTACATATGTGTGATGCACCACATTTACAAAATTTTGAACAAGAGATAGATTTTAATCTACATGCATACTTATTCACAAATCCGCAAGTCTTGCATGTGCATGGGTGTAGAAAGTCATCTGGTGGACTTTGTTGAATAATATTTGGCATCCACCCTGATTCACATTTTTCATATCCATAGAAAGAAGGGTGCAGATGTAGTGAATTGTTCTTCTAACAGGTTGTACCAAAGTCTAACTTTTTCATTTTATGGTACATCATCGGGCAGATTGAGTTAGGAACTGAATACATAATTATAGATTGGTGCTTACGGGTGGGAAAGAATTATTGCAGGTACCTAAATAGACAAGAGGAACATATTTCAAGAAGGGCTAATCGAAGTGGAATTTCCAAATTGGTACAATAAAATGTTCTTAGAAAAATCTGGTCGTTCAGCAAGATATCTTTTGCATTATGATTGATTTTAAAAATTTCTAATGATTCTAGTAAGTTAGTTTGGTTCCTTTCGGTAATTTGTGCATAATTTGAAAGTTATCTATTTGTGGAAACGGGTGGTGCTTTTCACGGCAAAGATTTGAAAACGATGAATCCGTTTTATTTTTCAAAAAAGATTGTTGGTGTTCTTTGAATCTTGTCTTGAAGGATCGACCAGTCTAACCTATATACACTCCTTTACATACAGGACAAATCAACCTATAAACTCCTGAACTATAAAATATTGAACTGATATCTTTGGCATTGAATAAAAATCCTGAGAGTTTTGTCTTAGGTTTGAATGCAATTTTAATATTACATTGAGGTATGACATTAGCAACTTTTTCTGTAGAGGACCAAAATATGTTAAAGATGTGAATTTTTCCGATTTTTCTACTTTCGATTGATGATATATGCTGTTGTACGCTAGTTGACTACGTTTATTGTATTATCAATCTTATCTATGAAAACCATTATTTAAAGCAATAATTATTTTCGTAGTCGAAATTTCTTTTGCTAAATTTGGTACGGATAATGGTATTGAAAACGCTCTGTGAATCATTGAGTTAAAAGATAAATGTTTATGGGAAAGAGGATTATTTGTCCTGTATGTAAAGGAGTGTATATAGGTCAGACTGGTCGATCGTTCAAGACAAGATTTAAAGAACACCAATAATCTTTTTTGAAAAATAAAACGGATTCAACGTTTTCAAATCAGTGCCGTGAAAAGCACCACCCGTTTCCACAAATAGATAACTTTCAAATTATTCACAAACTACCGAAAGGAACCAAACTAAATTATTTAGAATCATTAGAAATTTTTGAACTCAATCATAATGCAAAAGATATCTTGCTGAACGACCAGATTGACTTGATATATTCTCCTATATTTAGTGTATTCAAACAGTAATGATTTTTCTAAGAAAATTTTATTGTACCAATTTGGGAAATCCACTTCGATTAGCCCTTCTTGAAATGTGTTCCTCTTGTCTATTCTGTACCTGCTGTGTAAGCACAAATCTATAATTATGAATTCAGTTCTTAACTCAATCTGCCCGATGGTGGTCTAGTGACCGAAATTGCAATCGCAGTGTTATATTTTGCAAAGTATATTTGTGATACTAAGTTCAAGTTTTGTTTTTGTTTATTATAATTATATATATTATACAATCAATTCATGTAAAATATACTTGACGACTATAGTCAACTTCATAAATCACATAAATTGAACAAGGAAAATTCTTCAGTATTCAAAAATTATCAAACAATCCTCCAAAGGAGTTGGTTATATGAATTCCGCGACGAGAAATCTGAATTCACAACGCAACAGTGAATTATAAAAATGCGAAATTACCCCGATCTGCATACCATTGCTTTGATCTTATTAAATCTCTTCAGTGCACCCTACTCGACCAGGATTGAAATGACATATTTTTATTGTTACCTAATACAAATCGCTGTTGGACTACTATATGAATAAAAACCCATAGCGCTCTCAGTCAAAGATATTAGGAACCAAAAATTCACTGTTTAGACCGAAAGGAAAATTTAAATTTTGCGACGCGGAGTACAGTGTGTCCAATTTTCGATAAGTTTGAATGGTATCTCCGTTATTTTTGAAGATAGAGTAACAAAAATTATCTACACCACTGCATTCTACGGAAAAAAATCTACAAGAATGTTGTATTACCTTTTCGATAAGATGAAGGATAACGGCGATACGACAGGGTTCCCAAGATGAATCATTGTCAAAACTGCCGGTATCTTAAAATCTAAACGGGCTATTAAAATTCTGTTGACGCAATCTTCTGTTTAACGAAATGGTAGCACATTTTCAAAAATGCCCTGTATCTTGAAAACTAAAAGGACTATTAAAATTCTGTTGTCGGCATCTTCAGTTTAACGAAAAAGTAGCAGAGTGTCGCGATAACCGCAACCCTCTATATCTTCAAAAATAACGGAGATACCATTCAAAAGTATCGAAAATTGGACAAACTGTACATATAACCAGCTCCTTTAGAGGATTGTTCGATAATTTTCAATGATCGGAACAGACTTGAGTTACTATAAAATTCTAATGAAAGAAAGTAAATTCTGAGATCTCAAACATATGAAAAAATTAAGAATACAGTAAATTGATTCAAATTAAATGATGTAATTCTTAAAAAATATGATATAACATTGTAAATCTATTCGAAAATTAAGAAATAGTTATATTTCTATTATTAGTGAAATTTCTTGCTTCACTTATTTGCTTTCATATCTGATTATTCTTCGGCTTCAAATATGAGTCTATTGATGCTATCATTGAAATATTAATATAGAATATCATTATCTTTGATAGACTTAGTTGCTAGATATCTTTTTGAAAATATTTTTCAAATCGTTCACTTCTTTTTCTTGGATCATATTGAAAATACTCCTACACATTTGATACACTGGTGCCCGTTTAACTTCAAAATCAGACTTATGTCGAAAAATCATTGGAAACATATATTTGGGCCACAAGTATTTTTCGCTCAACTCAGAGTAGAAATTTCTTATGAATTTGACACTTGTCAGACTGTTATCTCTTGTAGTGAATTCCTCAAACTTAGCTACAAAACGATCCTCTTCTATTTCTTTATTAATTTTCTCAATTTCTCTTATAACCATTTTTTCACTCCACAGAAGATCTCCAGAGAGATCTCCATGTATCAAAAACACCATCTGGTAATCATTATTTCGAAAATGGTTGCATTTCATGTTATTCAACTCACCATATATGAAATCTACGTTTACTTTACAGCGTCCTTGAAAATCGGACGTGAATTGTTTATTGTAACTATCTTTGAAAGTCAAGAACGGTTCATATTTTTCCGTAATTTTCTGGAAATCCATCAGTTTAATGTTGATATCACAAGTACACTGAGAACCACATTTTGAACACGACTTCTTCAAGTTGATTGTTTCCGAGTTCACATTCAAAGTTGAGTCGGGATTAAAAATAATGTCACATTCGTCAGGTGCTAATTTTAATTTGACTTTGCCTTTGAGATGGATTAAAGTTACCTTGGGATTATCTTTGAATTCAATAGGTGAATAAAATGGGTGTTCATATAAATAATTGGTTCTTACGATAACCCAACCAGTTTTATCACGTTTTTGAAAAAACTCTGGTTCCTTATCTACTAACATCTCTTTTGTGATTTTTGTTCCATCGGGAAAAACAGAAATCATGCTTCCATTATTTTTATACAATAATTTCATGTTATCAGTCCTTTGATGTAAAATTTCCTGACTAATAAAGTCACAATCGTCAAGAAACCCAGCAAATTTTTTTTTAGTGACGATACTTTCTCTTATTTTATAGAGCATGCCATCAATAGAAAATACGTTGATCTCAGAAAATGGTAGGTTGCTTTTATTCAGTTTGTCTAGGATGTTAGATTGCTTTATATTTAGCTTTGTACTGAACTTCAAATGACTTCGTCTAGACCTACTATATAAATCGACTTTTTTTTTAATGTTAGTAGCAGCCCTTTTCAATATGTACATTTGTTTTCGACACATCTCGATATTACTCAAGCACTTTTCGTGGTATAAATGGGATGTTGTTTTTGGAGTTTTTTCCCTCATTTCAATAATTGCTCCCTCTGCATCAAATATTCTCATATTTCCATTTGAAAAACGAATTAAAATCAAGCCGTTCTCGAAGAACAGTCTGTAGTCCTCATCTTTCATACTGTTTAGTTTACCTTCCATATGCATTTGCTTGATGACAATTCCATCATTTATTTCCGAAGGAAGAGATTCAACCATCAAACCATTCGGGAGAGTTATTTTGATACTAAAATCATTTATTTGATATTTGTTATGATGATCCTTTTCAAGGATACTCCTATGGTATACTGGCACATCTTCCTGCTGGAGGTTATTTTTCAGAATCCGAGTTATAATTGAACTATATGCAACGGTTTGCTTTTTGAATTTTGTAGATAAGTGATTGGTTTTATGATGTGAGTATTTGTACGAATTATTCGGTGGAATTAAACGTTTCAAAATTTTTGTATGAATATCTTTCGATTCCGTATCGATTATCGTTCTGCTTGTACTTTCAGCAACGTTAAAATCCTGATTTTCGTAAATTGACAACATCTTTCTTCTTTCATGTTCGTATTGATTTACATTGGAAACAATCCCACCATTATTCCAATTTGTCCCTCGAAGTGAAGAAAATATTCTCAATTTTTCATACATTTCAATATCTGAACTAGAAGTTGCTTTCAATTTTTGTTCACCTTGAACGATACAGAAATTCACAAACGTACCATCAGCTAATACGACATGCACGCTGACATCGCCTCTCGTAAAATGACCAAACAAAATATGTTTATCAACATCCATTGAGAAACTCAATTTGAAATCCTCGAAATAGAATCTGCAAGTATCTATGGTAATTTTTACACCGTCGTGACTGAAAAATTCGTGAGTGGACCCTGTCAGTCCAAATCTCTGTGGCCTTCGATCAAAGGATAACATAGTATCACTCTCCCTCAAGTTCGCACAATGTTTATTGAGCTCGTCAATCGATGGATAATTTTTTATTTCAGTTATTATTTCTCTAAGGTTCGGCATAAGATCAACAAGTGGAGAATATGCGTCTGTTATAGTGCATTCCTTCACGAAGCAGGTGGACCCTCCTTGACATTTCGTGTCTCCACAGTATCGGTAAGGTGTGAGGTACTTATTGTATTCTCGATATCTATGATCAGATTCGATTAGTTTCTGGAAGAAATGAGTTTCTTGAATTTTTTTGTACTGTTCATATTTCATTTGCTCCACGGGAGGGTGTTTTGATAACCATTCCGCATCCTCAAAAATGTAGAAATTGCAGAAATCCCTTAAGCAAGCCAGGGTTCTCAAAGATTCTTTCCAAACTCTAGACCGCGTACCAGAAGATTTTAAATTATGGTGAAAGTAAACCAGCAAAGTGTTTGTTTGATAGGAGTAATGGAACTCACAAGTAGAAAACTCTTGCTGAGCAACATATAATTTCTGAACCAAAAGAGCATTAGGTAAGGGTTCAATCCAGCTGTAAAGCATACTATCAAACCTTTCGAACAAATTTTCACAAGATATCAAGACAACCGAATCTGGTAAGAAATTTATATCCTCAAAAACTTCTTCTCCTGTGCAGAGATATTTTGAATATCGTCTTGATTTGAATTTTTCTACGGAGACTGTCATGTTGTTCAAGAAAAGTAAATTGAGAAAATGATCAGTTTGTTC
>JARQZK010000050.1:42500-65000 GCA_030704885.1 Cynegetis impunctata
TAGGTTTCTTTGGTTTTAGCCCTAAGAAACATAGTTCATAACTAATATATGAATTAAAATCAATTTCATGGTATTGTTTTTGATTTCAGCGTTAATATGAGAAACTACAAAAAAAAACACAACAAGGAAACATTTCCCAGGATGTGTATGTAATACTGGATGATAGCAGCGATGTACAACCAATCGTTTATTTCAGTCCGCCCACTCCTAAAGCCGCAGAGAGAAAAAATATAAAAACAGGAGGACGTAAGCAAAGAAAAACAACAATTTGGACAGACACACCAAACAATAAGGAACTTGGGCTTGAGGAAGAACAGCGAAGAACTAAAAAAGCAAGAAAAGATATATTTCAAAAAACTAGGACACTGGTTAAATAAAAAAAAAGGTTGCTCTCCAAGATAGGTCATCTACTGAAAGCAACTCCGAAAACGAGGAAACGTTCTGTTCATTTTCTGGAGAATCGTTCGAAAATTCTCGACCAAAAGAACAATGGGTACAGTCTACTAGGTGTATTAACTGGGCTCACTCAGATTGTACTGACGGTAGTCCATTTTTCGTCTGCATCAATTTTAATTTGAATGACGAACTGGCATGAAGGTATATAATCCATGAAGTATGTGAACAGTATTATGGAACAATTTACCCCAACTTAGTAACAACTTACCCCAAAACGGGGTAAGTTGTTACATCGTGCAATATGCCAAAAAACAATTATTTTTTAGGTTTCAATTTTATATTAGAATTAATTGTTCCATTCATAATAAACACAAAACTTTAACGAATAAAGGGCTACAAAAATTATATCTGTTACTTTTATCATTTAGTAGTAGGACAAGTTCAAATCAAAATTGTAACAACTAGCCCCGGTCTCCCCTAATCAAGTTGAAGTACTGAATTTGAAAAATTTTAAAATATTAGAAAGAAAGAGTTATTATTGAGAAAATCGAATTCCGAAATTATCAATTTAATTGAATGATATAGAAATATTTAAATTACCTGTTATTATAATATCTAAAATAAAATTAAATACCTGTTTTTGAAGTGAATGTTAATTTAAATAACAAAAATGTGTAAAGTTTTATTGTGAATTGAAGTCACAATAGAAAATTAAGTGAGGTTAATAAGGAATATCAGAGAGTCACAGAACGAGAATAGAAGGCAGAATAAAGAAGAAGAAGAATTTATTGGACATATAGAGAAAAGAGAAATCAGCAATCGTGAGTTTTTAAAAGTTTATATTGGCCAATTTGACAATTAAAATATTTGCAAATATAGAAATTAAAGGGGGATAAATATAAAAATATTGAAAGGTACCATAATCTTAAAATTTGTTAAAAATTTAATTAAGTTAGAAATAAGAGTTGTTATTGGGATTTATTTGTTATGATGAAAATTTAAGTAGTGTTGATAATAAATTATTATAAAATTTAATAAGTTGAGTTTATTGAAGTTATTAATTCATAAAGTGAAAGCTTATTAACAATATTCGATTATAAAATTTAGTAAAGGAGAACCTTTTCTGAGATAAGTCTTAAAAAGTCAATCATAATCGAAATAAAAAAATATTTACATATATAAAAATAATATAGAGGAAAATCATATTGATATATATATATATATATATATATATTTATATATTTAGTATATATATATATATATGCATATATATATATATATATATATATATATATATATTATATATATATATATATATATCTATATATATATATGGGCCATTCCATGTCAAATCGAACCAGTAATTGGAATCGACCACTTTCGAATTCGATGAAAATTTAACCAAAAGTTTTCTTTCTTCATAAAACGATGATGTGCCAAAGCAAAAAAATTAAAAATATTTTTTCCGAAAGTTATTCAAAATTTCACTATTTTGTCAATTTGTCAACTTTGTTTTTTGAATATCTCGGAAACTATCCTAGGTACGAAAATAAACTTTTCTTCATTTCGAAGGAGATACTTGGAGGAACAGAAAAAAAACACTTTGAAAATTTCGAAAAATGAACAATTTGTAAAATTTTGAATTTTGAAAAATCCTCAAAATCGACTATCGACATCAAATTTTGAGCTCAAATTTTTTTATATAATATCTTTGAATGATATTAAGAGATCCTGAAATTTTCAGAGGTGTGTTTTTTCGTTTTTCATAAATAAAAATTTTTGAATTTTGGTATAAAAAAATTAAATTTTCATTTTCATCTCAAAGTCAAATATAGTTGAGAAAACATGTCGTTTTGTAATTTTGAGCATGAAAATGTTTATTTTATGACATAAGATGGATAAAGCAGAAATAATCAAAATTGAATTCATATATTTGTACAGCAATTATTTAAAAATCAAAAAAGTTAAGTTAAATGTGTCACATTTCGCCAACTATTTTTTTTTACTTCAAAATAGTATTCAAGGAGTATACGAGTATTGAAATAATAGTCAATTGATAATCTATCCATTTGCTTGCTATTATAGAATGATCGATAAGAATGAGAGCAATATAGTACCTCTCAGCTTAGTTATAATTTCTGATAAAACGCATAACACAAATGCAGTTTACAGCTTTTAAGAGGTATTAACGTCATTTCTTTAAAAATAATCCTAGTGTTTGTGAAATTATATTGTTTTGGTGGTGATGCGCAGTAGCTCATTTTAAGAATCGCTATTATTTCATAAACTTATTAGTGAAGAAGACTTTCAATTAAGCCTATATGGCCATTTTTTTGCAACATCTCATGGAATAGGGTCCATTAGTGATGGTTTAGGGTGAACTAATATAGAGCTAATTCCAATCTTCAATTACCAACTGACCAACAAATTAAGACACCAAAGGAACTTTGTGAATGGGCAAAAAAATGTGTAAGAGGAATAAATTACCTACAGTTTAACACCGGTTTCGAACGACCAATGGGCTTGTAAACGATGTACATTATCCAACAATTTAATCATATATATAGAACCACTAAATTCCGGACATACACAACACCCAAGAGCAAGGTGGGACTCGAACCCACAATTCACGGTTTACAAACGGTACAAGCGGTATACCTTACCGTTGGTCTATCGGGGTCTCTAAAGGAATAAATTGTCACTTCGTTTCGAATGAGCAAAGTCAACATGCTGAGGTGAAACTAATAAACGATTTAAAATATTTTACCAGTACAAGGGATACGTAGTTGTCATGCTCCGTTCCTATTTCGAATGATCTAGTAAGAATAAAAACGTTATCAACATCTCTAGAAGGAGCAGATGGTCGTTAAAGTTAAACAGAACGTCATTTTGAATATAAGAATTTGATCAATTTTGAATATTGAGTAATTTGAAGATTCATATTACTTTAACCTATTTCAGATTGAGGAGAAGGAATGAGGCATCAACATCAGGAGTGGAAAAAACAACTCACCAAAACAAAAATATAATAAGCTAAGGCTTGAAACGCTATACCTACCAAATAAATGAGAATTTAATTTAGATTGTACTTCTGTTTTTACGTTTTAATGTCATAAAATTACAAAACTACATGTTTCCTTAACTATAGGTACTTGACTTAGAGATGAAAATAAAAAAAAAATTTATTGCCACTTTGAGATGAATATGAAAATTTAATTTTTTTATACCAAAATTCAAAAATTTTTATTTTTGAAAAACGAAACAACACACCTCTGAAAATTTCAGGATCTCTTAATATCATTCAAAGATATTATATAAAAAAATTTGAAATTTTACAAATTTTTCAGTTTTCGAATTTTATTTTCAAAGTATTTTTTTTTCTGTTGCTCCAAGTATCTCCTTTGAAATGAAGAAAATTTTATTTTCGTACCTATGATAGTTTCCGAGATATTCGAAAAACAAAGTTGACAAATTGACAAAATAGTGAAATTTTGAATAATTTTCGAAAAAAATTTATTAAATTTTTTTGCTTTGGCAAATCTTCGTTTTAAGAAGAAAGAAAACTCTTGATCCAATTTCGTTCAATTTGAAAGTGGTCGATTCCAACTACTGGTCGATTTGACATGGAATGACCCATATATATATATATATATATATATATATATATATATATATATATATATATATATATATATATATATATATTTATATATATATATATATATATATATATATATTATATATATATATATATATATATATTATATATATATATATATACATATATATATATATATATATATATATATATATATATACTATATATATATATATATATAAAATGAAATGTACTAGGACATTTATTTGAAACTAATCAAACATACCTCCTAGCGGCGCATGCTATAAGAGTTCACGAAGCATCGAAATATCAACATCTATCCCAGACGGTAATTGTTCGAAATGTTAATTTGTTTATCACAATCGATGGAAATCGATAGACAGACTGTTGCGCCCTTATCGGGGCTCATCAGTATCATCCATCCACCGGGAGTGATAACCAAACCAACATCTCAAACGGTCATACATATTTCTTCTAGTAACTCCATGACATATAAATATGAAACACAGCGCCGCCAGTCGGAAACAATTGAACCACATCTTTCAGAATAGAAGAAAACATTTCGGCAACGAAACTCTTACGTCCTGACACCCGAAGGTGGTTACTTATAATCGCTAAGCAAGAGTACAGTTGATACATCCATTTTGATGTAATTCAACATTCACCCGCCGCAAGTAACAAGCGCTCAAATTTTAATACCTTTTACAGGTAGCAATGAATGGAAAACAGAATTCTTCGTGTTAACGACACACGTTCGTGGCAATAAAATGAAATGAACTAGGACATTTATTTGAAACTAATCAAACAAAACCTCCTAGCGGAGCTGGCTATAAGAGTTCACGAAGCATCGTAATATCAACATCTACCCCAGACGGTAATTGTTCGAAATGTTAATTTGTTTATCACAATCGATGGAAATTGATAGACAGACTGTTTCGCCCTTATCGGGGCTCATCAGTATCATCCATCCACCGGGAGTGATAATCAAACCAACATTTCAAACGGTCATACATATTTCTTCTAGTAACTCCATGACATATAAATATGACACAGCGCCGCCAGTCGGAAACAATTGAACCACATCTTTCAGAATAGAAGAAAACATTTCGGCAACGAAACTCTTACGTCCTGACACCCGAAGGTGGTTACTATAATCGCTAAGCAAGAGTACAGTTGATACATCCATTTTGATGTAATTCAACATTCACCCGCCGCAAGTAACAAGCGCTCAAATTTTATACCTTTTACAGGTAGCAATGAATGGAAAACAGAATTCTTCGTGTTAACGACACACGTTCATGGCAATAAAATGAAATGAACTAGGACATTTATTTGAAACTAATCAAACAAACCTCCTAGCGGAGCTGGCTATAAGAGTTCACGAAGCATCGAAATATCAACAACTACCCCAGACGGTAATTGTTCGAAATGTTAAATTGTTTATCACAATCGATGGAAATTGATAGACAGACTGTTTCGCACTTATCGGGGCTCATCAGTATCATCCATCCACCGGGAGTGATAACCAAACCAACATTTCAAACGGTCATACATATTTCTTCTAGTAACTCCATGACATATAAATATGACACAGCGCCGCCATCGGAAACAATTGAACCACATCTTTCAGAATAGAAGAAAACATTTCGGCAACGAAACTCTTACGTCCTGACACCGAAGGGGTGGTTACTATAATCGCTAAGCAAGAGTACAGTTGATACATCCATTTTGATGTAATTCAACATTCACCCGCCGCAAGTAACAAGCGCTCAAATTTTATACCTTTTACAGGTAGCAATGAATGGAAAACAGAATTCTTCGTGTTAACGACACACGTTCGTGGCAATAAAAATGAAATGAACTAGGACATTTATTTGAAACTAATCAAACAAACCTCCTAGCGGAGCTGGCTATAAGAGTTCACGAAGCATCGAAATATCAACATCTATCCCAGACAGTAATTGTTCGAAATGTTAATTTGTTTATCACAATCGATGGAAATTGATAGACAGACTGTTTCGCCCTTAATCGGGGCTCATCAGTATCATCCATTCCACCGGGAGTGATAACCAAACCAACATTTCAAACGGTCATACATATTTCTTCTAGTAACTCCATGAACATATAAATATGACAGCACAGCGCCGCCAGTCGGAAACAATTGAACCACATCTTTCAGAATAGAGAAAAACATTTCGGAGACGAAACTCTTACTACCTGTCACCCGAAGGTGGTTACTATAATCGCTAAGCAAGAGTACAGTTGATACATCCATTTTGATGTAATTCAACATTCACCCGCCGCAAGTAACAAGCGCTCAAATTTTATACCTTTTACAGGTAGCAATGAATGGAAAACAGAATTCTTCGTGTTAACGACACACGTTCGTGGCAATAAAATGAAATGAACTAGGACATTTATTTGAAACTAATCAAACAAACCTCCTAGCGGAGCTGGCTATAAGAGTTCACGAAGCATCGAAATATCAACATCTACCCCAGACGGTAATTGTTCGAAATGTTAATTTGTTTATCACAATCGATGGAAATTGATAGACAGACTGTTTCGCCCTTATCGGGGCTCATCAGTATCATCCATCCACCGGGAGTGTGTCGTTAACACGAAGAATTCTGTTTTCCATTCATTGCTACCTGTAAAAGGTATAAAATTTGAGCGCTTGTTACTTGCGGCGGGTGAATGTTGAATTACATCAAAATGGATGTATCAACTGTACTCTTGCTTAGCGATTATAGTAACCACCTTCGGGTGTCAGGACGTAAGAGTTTCGTTGCCGAAATGTTTTCTTCTATTCTGAAAGATGTGGTTCAATTGTTTCCGACTGGCGGCGCTGTGTCATATTTATAATGTCATGGAGTTACTAGAAGAAATATGTATGACCGTTTGAAATGTTGGTTTGGTTATCACTCCCGGCGGCGTGGATGATACTGATGAGCCCCGATAAGGGCGAAACAGTCCTGTCTATCAATTTCCATCGATTGTGATAAACAAATTAACATTTATCGAACAATTACCGTCTGGGGTAGATGTTTGATATTTCGATGCTTCGTGAACTCTGTTATAGCCAGCTCCGCTAGGAGGTTTGTTTGATTAGTTTCAAATAATGTCCTAGTTCATTTCATTTGATTGCCACGAACGTGTGTCGTTAACACGAAGAATTCTGTTTTCCATAATATATATATATATATATATATATATATATATATATATATATATATATATATATATATATATATATATATGTACATTTCCGAATCGAATGACACCTTGCTTTATTTTTTCTGCTGAAAAAAGTTGACCAAAAAAGTAGTTTTTGACTAGACTATTTACTTGTTATACAGTAAAGAAAGTAGAAATTAAGAAAATTATATTCTACCAGTGATTTGTATAAACGACGCCCGCTTTTCATGAAATCTATATTAAATTCTCCTATTTCCAATTGAATAGATACCTACCAGATATTAATGTACAGAAATAAAATAATTGAGTTCAATATGTCAAGCTTATTATTCTGTAGTGTCTTCATCAATAATGAATGAGAAATGAAGTAGGTTTGAAGTGTTCCTCAGTTTGACAAAAAATGACATCATTCGAATTTTGTGAATACGTAATAAAAATGCAACCTTTGTATATATTTATCTTTAAAAAACTTTATTAATTATATTTAAGATATATACATTATCATTAAGAAATATTTCGATGATAATATTATGTTAGAACAAAAGTAATTGACTATAATAGTTATATATTAGTGTATAAATTTACTAAAATAATATTTTCGATATAAAAGAGATACCGTGATTAAATACTGTAGTTCAAAAATAAGATTTATGATCGTTGGTGAAAATATCAGTGAATTTCTTCTTTTAATCACGAGAGTCTGTGAAATTATAACTACCCAAAATGTTGAATCAAAACTACAATTTCAGAATCTTACATAGTGCACTTCATTATTACCTACGCATTTATTGTTTTCTACTCACTCAGGTAAATCACATATAAATACTAAAATTTTTCACAGGTTTTGATTCAAGTTCTTGGAAGTCGAGGAAATATTTGGTGGTATAAATGTACACAATGTCGAATCAAAGTACTTTGGTATAGGAGATTGCATTATCCTTCTGAATTCAGCATATTTTCTATCCAATGCCATTATTTTCGCGTGAACAGACAACGAAGAGCGCAGTGATTTCACTTCGTCTCCACTCACATTTGTGAAGCTAATTTGAGATTGATTGGTATATTTTTTTAAGAATTCTAAAGCACTCACGGATTTCGTCAATTCTTGTTCTTTTTCTTCCTTGAAAAAATTTCTCAAGCATTTTGTTAAATCCTGGATTTGAGCCATCTCGATCATACTGTAGAGACTTCTGGTTGTTTGATACAGAATTGGGCGATTTACAGGTAACATTTCTTTTAGTTTTTCAATTTCTCTAATTATTTTACCGGAAAATCTTTCACTGAAATTTGTACTCACGTTTTTGTTTATAGTTACGTATAGCAAGGTATTCTTCTCATCACAAGAGGGATGAATCGTGCTGTTGTCTTCTGTATCCCTCACAATAGATGTTGCCTTCTCATCATTCCAAAGTAGCATACCAGAAAGATCTTTCTTGATGCAAAATATTTTCTGATGGTCATTTAGCAATGCGTGGTTACACCCATTCTTGTTTATGGCACATTTAATATAGGGAGCAAATACTTTACAATTCCCGAAAAAATCAGCCTTGAACGTCTTATTATAGCTATCTTCAGCGGTTATGAGGTATGCATCTTGGTCTAGTTTTTTGTTTTGGTATAACGGATCAATGAATATGTTGCATTTATAATCGGAATTGCATCGTTCGCAGTTTTTCGTAAAATTGATAGAGTCAGTTTTTATATTCCAGGACGAATTTTTCATATCAATTCGCGCCCCTTCTTCATTTACTTCCAGAGACTGGTGTACATTTATGCGAATTTTTATTATATTATAGATATTCTCGAAATATACAGGTTTGTAAGACGCATGTTCAAATGAAAAATCGGTCGTGATGAGAACCCATCCCATTATGTCCTTTTCGTTGACTCTAACAACTTCTTCTGCGATGTTAACAGTTGTTGTGATTGATGTTCCGTCAGGAAACACGACGTAATGGTTTCCATCTCTATCTGTGCTAGATGAAAATCCATCTTCTCGTTTGAAACGTCTTTCTTCGGTTAGGAAATTTGTTTCCGACATGAGCCGGCTGTATAACATCTTGTAAAGTTTCTTATCTTTCAGTGTAATTTTTTCACCATCGAGCGTTATCATGCTGATGACAGAGAAGGGAAGATCGGATAATTGAAAAAAATTTGGACAGTTCAATACTACTTTAGATTTGGAGTGAATGTGGCCTCGTCTGCTGGGATATAAATCTGAATCTTCCTGATCGGGATGGTTAGACATCAATCTGTAATTTATAATTGGAAAAATTATAATTGAAAGTGTTGATGAACACCAGATTATTGATTTCCTTTACTTTTACTTTCCCTTACTCTACTAAATGATAGAAAAGTAGAATTCCAGACAAAAAAAATTATGTTTAACATAAGCATAAAAGAGATTAAAATTTCTTAGTTTTCAGAAATTACACAAATGTTGATTCTGAAACACTCAGGTGAATGATTATTCAGCAGGAGAAGTTGATTCGTCTAGGTTTTAGAAATCCCGAACGCAGGTTGTTTATCGACACCATTATTATTATGACATACTCACACACACAGACAGACACACACACACACACACACACACACACACACACACACATATATATATATATATATATATATATATATATATATATATATATAATATATATATATATCTATAATTCGCTCCCTTAGTGCAACAACTAGATAACTCGAATTTTATGCATTTTGAGTTATCCAGTTAAAGCTGACCTATTTTTCATGCTCTTTTCAATGCAACATCTAGATATCTAGTACGAGCAACCAAACTCGTTTAAATAGTGACCAGAAATAGATAACTCCGAAAATGCACATTCTATAACAAGACATCTTGAGCAATCTAGTTGTAGCACTGGCATTATTGAGTTACTCGCAGGCAACTTCTTGGTCTCTATGAGATATCTAGTTGTGTGCTTGAAACAACAGGTGGATTTCTGTGCTACTGAATTGGTTTTACAGTGTTTTTCAAACGGTGTTAATGCAAAAATGATATCATAGGGTAAGAAGGGTTTGGAAATTCTGCGTAGTCAATCACAAAATTTTGTATCTTTGTATCAAAGTCAACTACCTCTTAAAAAAGAAAAATACGACGACCTAATGTCTCTTTTCAAAATGAAACCTCCGGCACTCCCTATCTTGTATGAAGCATTTTATCAGAGTCTCCTGTTCCAAGGAGACCAAAGTAAAAGGCTTCATAACACAGAATCTTCCGAAAGTGATGTCACTGATATTGATATTTAAGTCGTGTTAAGTTTTAAAATATTTTGTGTTTTAGTTGAACCATTCTTGTTCATTTTTCATTCCAAATAAAGTTGTATTTAATGAGTGATTTGCTTTTAATTGCTAGTGGGTATAACTAGATAACTCTACTTTGTTTTGACTAGATTTTCAGCAACAACTAGATATCTCAAGTTTTTGATCAAATTCTGCAAATATATAAAACCTGATTGTCTATAAAATTGACTATACATAATTTGATATGCAACATATCTCTATACACATCAAATATTTTTGACTGAAACGGTTGTATTTTTTTTTAAGTTTTGAAACTTTAAAAGCGATTTTCTCGAAACTATAAATTTCAAGTTACCTAGTTGTTGCACTAAGGGGGCGATATATATGTAAATATTATGACGGAGGTTTTCACGGATCGGTTCATATGTGTTGGTAGTTTTTCGGAAATTCGTTCGAGTTCATGAAGTCTTGAAGTACGAATTTTGTTAAATTTGTCATGGCGACGTTTCGGTGAAATATCATTCATTCTTATCAAGCCGTTGGTAAGTCACTAATGAAGGTTTGTGCGTTATGTTATGGATACGTTGTGTTGACCGAAAATTGTAGCGGGGCAATCGTTGAACTCCATTGGTTTTGTGGTACTGGAGTGGTGGTTATGGTTCCCCTTCTCGGCACGTGTTGTTGATCGCCAAGTTTCGGAATGTTTAATTACCATGGAAGATTGTTCTAGAAAAACGATACTTGATGATCAACAACACGCGCCGAGAAGGGTAACCATAACCACCACTCCAGCACCAATATACCAATGGAGTTCATCGATTACCCCGCTTCAATTTTTGGTCAACACAACGTATAAACGCACAAACCTTCATTAGTGACTTACCAACGGCTTGGTAAGAATGAATGAGACTTCATCGAAAGGTCGCCACGACGAATTTAACAAAATTCGTACTTCAAGACATCAAGAACTCGAACGAATTACCGAAAAACTACCAACACATATGAACCGATCCGTGAAAACCTATATATTTATAATAATAATAATAATAATAATAATAATAATATATATATATATATATAAATATATATATATATATATATATATATATATATATATATATATATATATATATATATATATATATATATATATATATATATATATATATATATATATATATATATATATATATATATATATATATATATATATATATATATATATATATATATATATATATATATATATATATATATATATATATATATATATATATATATATATATATATAAACATAGTTTTGCAATTTATCATAGAACTCTGAGAGAAATAATTATAAACTAGAAAAAAAAGAAGTTATGATACACAGAATGTTGTTTGAAAAGTTCAAAGTATATCCTATCACGAAAGAAAAGTCGAAATATAGCGTTTGTATATAATTATATATATATATATATATATATATATATATATATATATATATATATATAATTATATACAAACGCTATATTTCGACTTTTCTTTCGTGATAGGATATACTTGAACTTTTCAAACAACATTCTGTGTATCATAACTTCTTTTTTTTCTAGTTTATAATTATTTCTCTTAGAGTTCTATGATAAATTGCAAAACTATGTTTATATATATATATATATATATATATAAGTAAGAATTATTCGTGTTAAACGGAAAACACGCTCGTGGTTATAAAATTAAGTGAACTAGGACATTTATTTGAAACTAATCAAACAAACCTCCTAGCGGAGCTGGTTATAAGAGTTCACGAAGCATCGAAATATCAACATCTACCCTAGACGGTAATTGTTCGAAATGTTAATTTGTTTATCACAATCGATGGAAATTGATAGACAGACTGTTTCGATACTGATGAGCCCCTTATTGGGGCTCATCAGTATCATCCATCCACCGAGAGTGATAACCAAACCAACATTTCAAACGGTCATACATATTTCTTCTAGTAACTCCATGACATATAAATATGACACAGCGCCACCAGTCGGAAACAATTAAACCACATCTTTCAGACAGACGAAAACATTTCGGCAACGAGAACTAGTACGTCCGGAACACCCGATGGTGGCTACTATATTCGCTAACCAAGAGTAAAGCTGACACATCAATTCGATGTGATTCAACATTACACACCGCAAGCAGCAATCGCTCCGAATTTTATTGTAATGGCAAATGAATATAAATAAGAATTATTCGTGTTAAACGGAAAACACGCCCGTGGTTATAAAATTAAGTGAACTAGGACATTTATTTGAAACTAATCAAACAAACCTCCTAGCGGAGCTGGTGATAAGAGCGGAGGTTTGTTTGATTAGTTTCAAATAAATGTCCTAGTTCACTTAATTATATATATATATATATATATATATATATATATATATATATATATATATATATATAAATTGGCAGAATAAGAGTTAAAAATTAAATTTTCTAGAAGCTTAACAAACAAATAAATTCAAATACTCAGGACTTCTCCTCAATGGTCAGGTAGAACTCAAAAATAGTCCCCTACTTGACTTATTCAACAGTGCAGTAACTGGTAGTGGTTCGGTTCGAATTCCCTAAACCAGTAGTCCAAGATACCAGAGCCGCCAGACGTTACTTATTTTCTCAGAAATAATATGTATGGGATGAAGTAGTGTTCTTATGTACTTTCAATGTATGGATACCTGATACCTTGTGCCGACGGTCAATTTCCAGGTATCAGATGCTAAAGATGGAAAGGAACTCAACTCACTTTTCTTATTTTCTCAGTCTTCATAGTTATATATAATACTTAGGGAACTATTTAAATACCTTATGCAAGAAGCCAGACCGATCGTATGGGCCAAACATCCCGTCAGACACAAATAAAGCGTCGCTATAGCCGGCGCCAGACACATCAAAGCGTTCATAGTTCAAAGTTTGAGTTGCCTACTACACTTGCGCAAAGGCCGCAAAGTTCAGTTGCTAGTTGCTAGTTTAACGGAACGGTCGCATTATTTTGTCCAGTTGCAAAATGGAGTGGAACAACGAAAGTGTTCTTAAATTCATTGAATTGCTTCATGAAGAACCATGTATATGAATCCCTAAATCTAAAAATCATAAAAATTGAAATTTGGTCAGTGACGCCTGGATCAGAATAACAACGAAATTTTCAGTGTATTGCTCTGTTGAGGAATTAAAAAAAAGGAACACATTATT
This sequence comes from Cynegetis impunctata, assembly GCA_030704885.1. Classification (NCBI taxonomy): domain Eukaryota; kingdom Metazoa; phylum Arthropoda; class Insecta; order Coleoptera; family Coccinellidae; genus Cynegetis; species Cynegetis impunctata. Next base: position 56,198 of record JARQZK010000050.1, read on the forward strand.
GACGCAATATAGGGAATGTTTGAAAAACATACATTTCACACATCCACTCGGAATTTTCAGTTTATTTTTTTTCACTTGTTTTGAATAATTAGATACACTTAAATAGTATAGGCATACCAAGTCTACGAAATCGCCGTCCATCTTGTTTGTTGTCTATTTGAATAATGTGGGCGAATGTGTCTGCAAAGCATGTCTGGCAGGTACTTCAAACTTGTTTTCAAATGTGTGACCAAAGTCTATCGAAGTCTTTGTTCAAATATTTGTCTGTGTCTGGCGCCCGCTTATGACTATGAAAGTATGAGCGAAATGTCATGACAGTAAGTATAGAAGGAAGATCGATGCGCCAAGATAATCACTATCGCGCTTAAATGAGGAATTCATTACATTTCGCTCATACTGTCATACTAATAGGGACACTTTAATTGTGCCTGGCGGGATGTTTGGCCATATGATCGTTCTGGCTACTTACAGAAGATATCGAAAAAGTTCTCTGAGTATCATATATAAAAATCAAGACTGAGAAAATAAGAAAAGTGAGTTGAGTTTTTTGCCATCTTCAACACTTGATACCTGGAAATTGGCCGCCGGCACAAGGTAAAAGGTATCGATACACTGAAAGTATGTACGCGCACTATTTCATCCCAAAAATATTATTGCTGAGAAAATAAGGAGATCTGGGACCTTGCTCTACAGGGTTTCTCAAACTTTTAGACCTCCCGGCCCACTTTCCTATCTCAATGTTTATCGCGCCGCTCTAACCATGAAATGTTTTAATTAAAAAAAAATTATTTTGTTTGGATTGTGCATAAAGTTCATAATTTCATTTGTATCTCGCGTCTCTCTACAATAAAATTTTATAATAGGAAAAAGTCTTCTGTGGTGTGTGTGCTTGCGCCCCGCTAGAGGGGCGCGCCCCACAGGTTGAAAAACGCTGCCCTAAACATTTTACATAAGCTCCTAGATAATTACGATTGTATATTAAAAAGTGTATCTGTAAAATTAAACCAGTAATTAATCAGCATTCGACGGAACACTCAACATGCATTATTTGTGAAATTGTTAGCAATAGTGTTTCATTAATTACGAAATATTAAGCTGTCAACTTCACTTACCGTGCGAGTAGTTTCCTTATCAATTTGTCATCCAACTTTTTATGCGACTTGCAGTTGTTTTCATCTCCGTTAGTATTCGAAAGCTTATAAAATCTGATTTCTTTTCCGCAAGACGTTAATATTTTCATTGTACCATCAAATTTTCTAATGATAATATCACCATTGCTTGTGAATATTCTGTATTTTTCTTCGGAAACATTCTCAGGGCCTGCAGCGTATTCATAGGATTGTTTTATAACGGACGAATTAGGTAGTATTTCTGAAGGTTGCACTTTGATTGTAAGTCCATTCGGTAAAGTCGTTGTGTAATCGAAAGATGAGTTTTGTTTCTTCGGTGGTAGTTCACCTGTTATTAGACATTTTCTTTTAGGCATGTTACAGAGTAGTTGTTTCGTAGGATTATTTATTATTCTTCGGACCACATTGCTAATTGGAATAGCATTTTCAGTAACAATCTGATCCAAATGCTCTAAATTTCTTCTACGTGAAACTTTAATGCAATTTGGCATGTTTTGAAGACGTTTCAAAATGTCCATTTCTTTTTCCAGGTCTCTTTTGTATAATTCCTCCGGCGTTTCTCGAATTATGTTACCAACGATAGGATATAATTCAAGAGAACTGTAATGATTGAAATCCATAGCAATAAGCTTCTGTTCCTCTTGCTCCTGCTTAGATTCAAGACTACGATGTGATGATTCCGAGTTAGAAATACTTGGTCCAACGTCATTCGTTGATTCCTCAAATTGTATAAGTGAAGAACTTGTATCATCTGTTGACCTTTCTTCGATAAAAGAAGGTTTTGAAATAACTATAATAGTCCCATCTGCTAGTACAATGTGAAAATAAAAGTTTTCCTGTTTGGTACGGAGGACTAACAAATTATCGTCAGACAATAGCTTCAACGTTAAATTGAGGCTTTCGGTACAGAGTCTGCTAGAATCAACAGTAATAGTAACATTGTCGAGACTGATGAAGTTTGTGGTATGACCAAGGATACTAAACTTAGTTTGGCCCAAATTATAAGCTGAAAAACTATACGGTTGGTATCTTTCACGATAACAGCGCTCAGAAAAATCTACTAACTTCTTATATTCCTCCAAATCATGGAGTATATCTAGTAAGTTCGTCGATATTACGGACTGATCGATTGAATCTATTCCAACGTTTGTTCCGATATTTTTACTCTCGCCGTCTTCTATACAAGGACAATTAATATATTTGCGTATATCCATTGAACTATATTGAATCGGCGGCATCAATAAGTGCCTGTATGCTTCGTACGAAGCATCATTGAACAATCTTGTCGAAGTTTTTTCCTCTAGCATTCTCACGACGTCCACGTAGGTAACTTGGGGGAAGGGCATATGTTCCTTAAGCCATTCATAATCGCCTATCAATACAAATTTACAGAAATCACCAAGACCTACTGGTGTTCTCAAGTACTCAGTCCAAACTTTGGTGTGTAATCCAAAGGAATTAACGTTGTTGTGGAATCTTATCATTAGGGAGTTTGTGAGCTCACAATTAATATAATCGGAGCGGAGGTATTTTAACTGAGCATCGAGAAGATATTGGTACAACAGTTCTGGTTGCAGAATTTCGGCCCAATGGAGTGACATAGGTTGGATGGCTTCGTATACATTGGAGTCGTTATTCAAGTCAAAAACCATCCCACTCTCACGTACGTATTCTGGAAGTGAATTTTCTAAATATTTTTCTGCGTCATGAATGATCAGATTTTTAGTGAATTCGTTGCCTTTGATTTTCTCTTGTGTATGTTTTCGGATGATACTATTTTTCAAATATAATAAATTGATCAAATAATCTGTTTGCTCGTTTGTAAAAATTGCTTGGTTATTACTAGGAATACACACATGGTGTGCATGGGGTGAATAATCATCTAAAGTGTTATTGAACTCGCACTGTTTCACTAATACGACAGGTAACTGAAGCTTTAGAACCTTCAGAGATTTCTTGACATATTGATATCCTACTTCATAAGATTTGAATGTGAGATGCAGGTTATCTTTTTCGTAGATTTTAAAAAACGGTGTTTTTTTTTGTACTTTTTTTTCTTGAGATCGTTCTACTTTCGGTGTGAGATCAAACGGACATGGCTCCTTTTTCCTAGATAGTGGTTTAGTATGATTATTTAAAGACTTGGAATTCTTATCTGATTTCATCTGAACCTCTCGAAGTATAGCATCAATAATTAAAGGTATATTAATGGTTTCTAAGGGATAATTTCTCATTAAATCGTCATAAGTAGGAAATTTTTTGAAAATTTCTGTAAATTTGGTATCGAAAAGTAAGAGTTCCTTCACATAATTAAAGTGCATCCTTTTCAGATCAATCAGGCTTTTTATAATATTCACTATTTCAGATAGGTGGGCCTCCAAAGATAAGCTGGAGTCATCTTGTGGAGGTGGTTGGTATTTCATCAGCGCTACATTCTGAAGATAGTCAGATGGAAATGTCCTCACGATATCTATATCTTTCCAAAACTTGATGAATATTTTTTCCTCATCAGGTTCAAATTCTGAGATTTGGATAATGAAAGAAATTTTAACTTGCATTTTTGAAAGTTCCTTTACTAATAATATATTATCATATCCTTTTAGTACATAGAAATACACTTGATCCTTCAAAACATCGTCTACAACCAAATCGTTTTCCATTATCCCTATTTCCAAACAGTCCGCTTCGTGAGCCCTTTCTCTGGATTTTCTTCTGTTAGTGGCAGTAGATTGTTTGGATCTGGCTTCAATATTACCTTTCTTTCCTCGACTTCCAATTGGTCTTTTGTCGGCTAATACAGTTAATTCTTTACTGAGTAATTCTTGCCTCCTTCTTTCTTTCACTTCTTCAGAAAATTGTTCATACATGGTTTGTATAAGTTTGAATTTAATACAATAAGCTTCATATTCATCTAACATTTCAGGATCCTGTGAATAGGAATTTTCGTGGAATTGTGTAAATTCTTTCAGTTCCTCCAATAAAAATGGCGGAAATAGATATTCTTGTGTATCGGACAAGGCTGCTTTCATGAATTTTTCTACTTTGGTTGCTTCAATGAAGGTTACGTGAGTTATATTTTCTTTGATTTTGTTCAGCGACATCAAGTTATTGAGAAATGGTTCATCTTCTGTTGTCAACGTATTAACTAAGCCAATTTCGAAATGCCTTTTAACGCAAAATCTGTCCAATGTCATTGATTTGAATTCATTTGAAGGGATGAAAAAATCTAGTGGTGTATCGTTTTCGAGGGATATCATATCAAAAAAAATTATACAGAATATACAAGCAACGATAAAAAATATCAATACATGTCAGATATGACAAGTTATATATTTCAATTTGTGTTGGTGAATCACAGAGTAAAGTGAATAACCATCAACAACCATTATGATATCAGCAAAGTTTTTGTTGATATTGAACAATTCAAACCAATCTTTACCTGGAAATCAGAAAATCTTGAATTGATACATTTTTTGAATTTAAAATCAACTATTTCATTCCTTTGTATAATCCGATAAAGTTGAAAAATAAATTACTGACTTAGAATATAACTAATAATTATAAACATAAAAAAAATGTTCCCAGATTTAAAAAAATTAAAAAAAAATCGTTTCGCATAATTGCGAATTTTAGGCACACTGAATATTAATGAATTTTCTTCAGTTCGTTCTCCACAAGTGTACTTAGTTTACACGTGTTTATCTAATATTGAAGAGTTGCTATTGTTTAAATATATTTATTGCTTTCAATATGTCCTTATATTTTGAGAGGTTTAATGTATATAAAATTTCATATACTTCTCTCAAGGAACTCTAAACAATGTTGAAACAAATTTGTAATATAAGTATATATATATATATATATATATATATATATATATATACAGGGTGTTTTTTGATTGAATGTAAATAATTTAGGGGTGAATTTTGGGCCCATTTTAAGATGAAAACTTCATATGAACGTATGTCCTAAACGCCCTAGTTTTAGAGAAACAGGGTGGTAAAATTTCAGAAAATAAATAATTTTTTATTTATAACTTTAAAACTGCACAAAATATTTCAATCAAAATTGGTATGCAAGTACTACTTATCAATGTACATTTTTTGATGCAATACAGGTTTTTAATTTTCCACCAGTGGCGTTCATGCAGAATTTGCCTTGTATACTTCAGCAAACATTTATGGTACGCCACTGATTTTTCTTGAAACTTAAATTATCTTTGAAATGAACTTTCTGTTTTGAACAAGTTTGATCTCTTGAGTTTCCTTGGAGCGAAGCATGGTTTTCGCTTAAAAAAATTCAAACTGATTCACTGCATAATCATAACATTATCACAATGCAGGAAATAGATTTTTGTTGAAGAAAAATTGGTGCATCGAACAAACAAATTAATTTAATTATTTTTGTATTTTTTTCTTAAATTTTTTCAAATACTTTGTGTGCTTTTAAAGTTGTAAATGAAAAATGATTCATTTTCTGAAACTTGATCACCCCTTATCTCAAAAACTAGGACGTTTAGGACATGCGTCAATATGAAGTTTTCTTCTTAAGAGTGTCAATAATTCATCCCCTAAATTATTAACATTCAATTGAAAAACACTCTATATATATATTTATATATTATATATAATATATATATATATATATATATATATATATATATATATATATATATATATATATATATATATATATATATATATAATATAATATATATATATATATATATATATATATATATATATATATAGATATATATAATTTATATATATATATATATATATATATACATATATATATATATATATATATATATATATATATATATATATATATATATATATATTATATATATATATATATAGATATATATATATATATAATCTTTTGATAATTATTAGCAATAACAGGTTTGTTGAATCTCAAAAAAACTCGATTTTATTAAAAAGTTGTTGACGTTTCGCCACGACATTCGTGGCTTTATCAAAACTAATAAAATCGAGTTTTTTGAGATTCAACAAGCCTGTTATTGCTAATAATTATCAAAAGATTAGAAATAGTTCACAGGCAACAACAATTCGAATGAATATATATATATATATATATATATATATATATATATATATATACATATTGTATATAATCGGTGATTAATTGAGAGGTACTCTTTTCAAAACTAAAAACCAGAGCAAAAAATCAATTTTATTATTTATTCTTCATTATTATACAAAAAAAAATTCTTGGCATTTATATTTTGAATATTATTTCTTTTTAATGTTGGCCTTAACTGCGGCTAACATGATCCTTTCTAATATTTCAATTTTCAATGACGCGTTGGAGCATTTCGAGTGATATTTGGAAAATTAAGTAATGTTGGACTCCAATACATCAACCGTAGCCTGCTTATCCACGTACACTTTTGATTTTCCCCACAGAAAATAGTGTATTGATTGAAACGGTGACGATTCGGAAATTAAGTCGGCTTTTATGTGAAATACGCCAAGTTGTTGCATACACCAATTCTCTCTGTTAGGGACGGCGATGAATTGATTCTTCGCGCTTCTCAGGAACGCTCACCGCTTCATGTCCCTCACGGCGCACCAGCTTTTATACCCCACACCTCATTCCACTCTAGTTAAATTTTTTACACATTAATTACAATTTAATTGTTGCAGAACTCAAGTAATGAGGTTGTGGTGTAGAATTAGTCTAAAGCTGCACCACACTCATACCATATTACTTATTTTTGATTCAGAACTTTTCTGTAATTAATTACTATTAATTACAATTAATTACAATTAATTACAATTAATTACCATTAATTACAATTAATTACAATCAATTACAATTCATTACAATTAATAACAATTAATTACAATTAATTACAATTAAATAAAATCAATTTCAATTAATTACAATTAATTACAACCATTTCCGGCCTCGGTACAATTCCACAATTCCAAAAAGTAATTAACGCATCGAAAAAATATAACAATAACACAATATAAACGTTAGGATATTCATTTATTACTATAGCCCACTTCGTTTTATAGATACTAGAAAGGCACAGTAGGGTTGAAAAGTATAGAATTATCGAAAATATGATAGAAAGACAGGGTTTTCAATTTATTACAATAGTCCACTCAGTTTTATCGATGGAAGAAATGGTCAGCAGAATTAAGAAAATAATAGCAAAGAAGCTGCAAATGAGTGGGGTAGTGAAATAATTGATAATAACTTTCACGAGACAAAAAATTATAGATATATCGAAAATATGATAGAAATACAGGGGCTTCAATTGATTACAATAGTCCACTCGGTTTGATCGACACAAAAAATGCTCAGCAGGATCAAAAAAATGATAAAAAAGACTATGCAAGTGAGCGGGATAGTGTAATAATTGATAAGAATTTTCACGAGACAAAAAATTATAGCATTATTGAAACGAAGTAGAAATACAGGGTTTTCAATTTATTAAAATAGCCCAATCGGTTTTATCGATCCAAGAAATGGTCAGTAGAATTGAAAAAATAATAACAAAGAATCTGCAAGTGAGTAGTGTAATAAAATGAAAACTCTGTATTTCTATCATATTTTCGAAAATTGTATGATTTTTTGTCTCGTGAAAATTCTTATCGATAATTACACCACCCCACTTACCTGCAGCTTATTCGTCATTACTTTTTTAACCCCGCTGAACATTTTTAGTATTTAAAAAACGAAGTGGGCTATTGTAATAAATGAATATCCTTACGTTTAGGGGAAAGTGGGGAAATACCACGAACCTAAGGAAAATTCTTGATAGTTCCACAACCACTGCTATGAAAAATATGAAATTGGGTTGATTACCTCATATATTTAGTTAGAATAAAATTCTCGTGCTCTAAGTTAAGTTTCTGATTCTCCTTTTTCTTGAATGTTTAAAATTATCAAGTTGTGCATTTGCGCGTTATTCCCCACCCCGTGGGGTAAAACCGCGCATAGTGTGGGGGAAAATCGCGCATTAACACTGCAATGCTCTCTTCTCATTCCTGCATGTTAATTTTTTGTTTTTTTTGTAATCATAAGAAAAGTTTTCTGCGGTATCCCAAGCGCTACATTCCTGATGTGCCCATCTTCCGCATAATCATATGATTTATTAAATCTTTTTCTTATTGGAGAGAAAATGTACTTTTTTTTTCCTAAACCATCTCTTGGTGATGCAAGTTTTTTTTGTCTCGAAATGTCGATTCTTGAATTATGAAGTTCTGTCCAGCTTTACGAATTGGACATCCAGCATTAATGGCTTTTATGGCCCGTTTCAAGGCATCAGAAGTCCAGATTTGTTTTTCACTTTTTCTTTTTTAAGCTCGTGGAATCTAAAAATATCAAAAATAAATGATATTTTACCATATAACTCAATGTGGGGTAATACCGTGCATAACCGCGCGGTATTGCCCCACGGGTAAACAACAATAAATAATCGCTCTTATAAAAAAAGCAAACTGTAATTTTCTTCGAAATTACGCTCAAATGTAAATAAAGATACTGCAGATCTAACACAATCAAAAAAATACCTATAAAACTAACCAAATTTACTCACCTTGATTATTTCTATTGGAACAAAACTTATAGTAAGCTTACGCTAAACAAATTCAAGCCGACTGCCAACGCGTGATTGAAATTAGCACTAT
>JARQZK010000050.1:70000-72500 GCA_030704885.1 Cynegetis impunctata
AGTGTGGGTAGGGTTCAGAGGATTAATACTGGCCCAGCATTCGCCTTATAAGTTTGCAAGCAGTGACTTACATTACCATGAGGAAACCTCTGAGAAAAACTCGTGGCAGACCAGTCGGCCCCGGGGTTTGAACCCGAGACCTCCCAAATACTAGCCAGCGTACCTAACATACTCGACTAACTAGCTTGGTAGCCGTCGTAAGGAAAAAGGAAAAAAAAAGGAAACACACGTGTTTCATTCCTCCCTGAAGTATGTGTCAGGGAGGCGGGCAGCTTGAGTTTGGGATTAACTCCTTCAGCCAGATCAGAGGATACACTTGTATGTACAAGTGCATTAAGGATAGGTGAGACGGGATATTTATGGAACATAGGAAGTGTGGGTAGGGTTCAGAGGATTAATACTGGCCCAGCATTCGCCTTATAAGTTTGCAAGCAGTGACTTACATTACCATGAGGAAACCTCTGAGAAAAACTCGTGGCAGACCAGTCGGCCCCGGGGTTTGAACCCGAGACCTCCCAAATACTAGCCAGCGTACCTAACATACTCGACTAACTAGCTTGGTCCCGTCGTAAGCCATCGAGGCGCTATTTATATGCGCAAGGGAACGGCTACCCCACGCCCGCTGGCCGCTGCCAAGACAGGAGACCGGCTTCTTTCTCATCTCTACTCCGTGATGTTTACTGGGTACGAAGTGACACCGGAAGACGCCTGGCGGGAATAACTAATCTATGATCAGGGTTGAAAATGATTAAATTACTAAAATGACTTTTGAAAAAATAGAGTTTGGTGATAGAAGAATGAAAATTTAGAGTTGTTTGTATTTTTTAAAGCAACATCATAAAAATAAAAATAAAAATAATTTTGAAATAAAAGTGTGGAGTGGACCACTCCTTTTCTTGAAGGAATGAAAAATAGATTTCGACTGATTCACAGACCTAATAAATATAGGTACATATAAAATTTCATGAAAATCGTTCAAGCCGTTTTGGAGAAGTGTGGCAACTAACATTGTGACACGAAAATTTTCATATTGTATATATTATATATATATATATATATATATATATATATATATATATATATATATATATATATATATATATAGATATATATATATATATATATATATATATATATATATATATATATATATATATATATATATATATATATATATATATATATATAGTGTGGAACAGCCAAATGGAATAAATTCAATAACGAATAAATGAGAGCGTGTTGGAAAAAACGCTTGGACATGTCAATTTGTATTTTCAAATGCGCATCTTTTTCAAAAAAAAATAATTATATAGGGTGTGTCATGTGACAGTGGCCGATACCAACTTTCTTATTTTAATTGCAACCTCCTGTATATTATTAGATTTTTGGATTTTTCAGAAAATTCTAGACATAATTCATGTACAATGTCCCATACCTATCTTCAACTGTTTCGGAAATATCAAGTGTTTTCAGATGTATTACAAAAATTAACATTAAAAAAAGAAAATTATTTTATTTCCCAAATAATGTAAAAAAAACAAAAACACATTAATTTCAATGTAAGGGATGTTCAAAATGTTCGCCGCGAACGTCTTGGCAACATGCTAATCTGGTATAGAAATGTCTTCTATTGTTTGTAATACATCTGAAAACACTTAATATTTCCGAAACAGTTGAAGATAGGTATGGGACATTGTACATGAATTATGTCTAGAATTTTCTGAAGAATCCAAAAACTAATAATATACAGGGAGTTGTATTTAAAATAAGAAAGTTGGTATCGGCCACTGTCACATGACACACCCTATATAATTTTTTTTTTTCGAAAAAAATGCACATCTGAAAATACAAATCGACGCGTCCAAGCGTTTTTCCCAACACTGTATATATATATATATATATATATATATATATATATATATATATATATATATATATATATATATATATATAAATTACACTTCTGAGGACTATTCTCCCTATCTTATGAGTTGAATTGAAAGTAGTAATATATATCTGAAAGATTGAAAATTTCGCGAAGTATCAGTTAAAAATATAAGAAATAAATAATCTTTTAAATAAGCAGAAAGCATAAGCGCCTGTGAGATAAACAATACTTTTCAAATCTATGCAGATAAGAACATTTATGGATTTCTTTATGACTTTCGATAGCGAAAAATTCTAGGTGGATATTGAATTTCTCTACATTTTTTCGAAGTAATAAAATAAGGGGCAAATCACGAAATCCAAGCACGTTCATCCTAACTGAATTTACGGAATAAATGCGTTTATCAGAAGGAAAATTTGTTTTCGTCTGTCAATTTTTCGACATCTAAGGCGTCTGTTAGTGAATTTTCAATTAACTGGCCAGTTTATCGATTTAAAACCGATATTGACTATTAATAATATATATATATATATATATATATATATATATATATATATATATATATATATATATATATATATATATATATATATATATATATATATATATATA
>JARQZK010000050.1:77500-235000 GCA_030704885.1 Cynegetis impunctata
CAAATTATTTTGATTTTGAAAAGTCAAAGAATAGGGTACTATTTATCTTGTTTTCAAAAATTTCTTATTGCGGCTGTAGCCGTCTTCAGCTATTAATTACGTGCTATTTAGTCCAATATCAACAGACAGGTCCGTTGATATTAGATGGGAAGGGAATAACAGAAACTTTCACCCACGTAATGTACCAAATAGGTTCAAAATATTTGATTGTTGTCTTTAAAAAGACATTAATTGTAATTTTGGAGATCACATGTTCTAAACTATACTTTCTTTTTAGAAAAATTGAAAATTCTAGATGTTTAGATTTTGTCTAAGAAGGTGAGTTGTTATGGTTAGAGTTTGTTTGTTTTGATTTTTGTTGTTTCTTCGAAAATATAGAGAATTAAATCTGCGTAGATTGAACTCAAATGTTTGCTATCTGTTCTATCATTTACGCCTTTATTTAAATTTTTATGTAACATTTCTAAAATTTCTCTGCGTTTTTGATCTTTTTCTATTTCTAAAATTTTCGTGCTATTAAAGTTGAAAGTATGATTCTCATTGTTTTTATGTTTTATTAGTGCTGTGGTTTGTGTTCTGGTATATTTGTGTGCTTTTAGTCTTTCTTCTAAATTTTGAAAAGTTTGTCCTATATATGACTTATTACAATTATTACAGGGTGTACTATAAACAACATGAAATTTTTGCAGAAGAGGTGTTTTACTTTTTAATTTAGAATAAAAAAAAAATAATAAAACAAATATATTCTAAACTAAAAAGTAAAACACCTCTTCTGCAAAAATCTCATTTTGTTTATAGTATACCCTGTAATAATTGTAATAAATCATATATAGGACAAACTTTTCAAAATTTAGAAGAAAGACTAAAAGCACACAAATATACCAGAACACAAACCACAGCACTAATAAAACATAAAAACAATGAGAATCATACTTTCAACTTTAATAGCACGAAAATTTTAGAAATAGAAAAAGATCAAAAACGCAGGGAAATTTTAGAAATGTTACATATTCAAAAAAATTCAAATAAAGTCGTAAATGATAGAACAGATATCAAACATTTGAGTTCAATCAAGGCAGATTTAATTCTCTATATTTTCGAAGAAACAACAAAAATCAAAACAAACAAACTCTAACCATAACAACTCACCTTCTTAGACAAAATCTAAACATCTAGAATTTTCAAATTTTCTAAAAAGAAAGTATAGTTTAGAACATGTGATCTCCAAAATTACAAGTAATGTCTTTTTAAAGACAACAATCAAATATTTTAAATCTATTTTGTACATTACGTGGGTGAAGGTTCCTGTGGTTCCCTTCCCATCTAATATCAACGGACCTGTCTGTTGATATTGGACTAAATAGCACGTAATTAATAACTGATGACGGCCACAGCCGCAATGAGAAATTTTTGAAAACAAGATAAATAGTACCCTATTCTTTGACTTTTCAAAATCAAAATAATTTGAACCTATTTCGAACATTAAGTGGGTAAAGGTTTCTGTGGCTTCCCTTACCATCTAATAATAACAGATTTGAATGTTAATATTGGACTGAATAGCACGTAATAAATAACAAAAAACGACCACAGCCGAAAAAAATTTTAGTGCGACATAGTAGTCTTTTTATATTCAAATTTTTTCAAATCAATAAATGTCAAAGAAATTTCAATTTTTTCAAAAGTTTTGATAAAGCCACGAATGTCGTGGCGAAACGTCAACTTTTTAATAAAATCGAGTTTTTTTAAATTCAACAAGCTTGTTATTGCTAATAATTATCAAAAGATTATATATATATATATAACTGAGATTGAATTCTCGCACATCACTTGGTGAAACATCATAAAGAATAAAGTATAAACTTTAAAATAAAAACACTTGGCTTATGTTTCACAATATAAAAAAATCTTTAGATACTGTACTCAGCAGTAATAAAAAGTCGACATGTTTCGAGCTATGAACTCACTCTCCTGTAGTCAGTCTTGATAATGAGTTCATAGCTCGAAACATGTCGACTTTTTATTACTGCTAAGTACAGTATCTAAAGATTTTTTTATATTGTGAAACATAAGCCAAGTGTTTTTATTTTAAAGTTTATACTTTATTCTATATATATATATATATATATTTTTTTTTATCACTGTCGATATAATTATTCATTTAGATAATATAGTATAGAAACTTTCAGTGAAATTGCTATCAATGAAGTATCATTTCTGATATCAATGACTTTTTCGTTATTTAATTATGTATTAAGTCATAAATGATATATGCTGTAGATACTTCATTCTTTATGACTAAAACGAAATGAATTGTTTTGTGTTATATACTTCATTATACATGCTTGTTAATGTACCTATGTTTGATCTTATCATTAACTAATCTGATTTCTCCACATCATAATCTCAATTTGCAATAGAAAATTTTCGCGTATTGAGTAGCTTTTGTATTGTTCGACTTTTGGTATACTAGTCAACTTATAATTCTCAATAGATTAAGAGTAATAGATAAAAAATTCTGAACTGTCACTGGTGAATCGGAAACGCGTTTCATCAGATAGGCACACACACAGATCACAAAAAAGGCAAACACTCTTATCTACTGAAAAATTAAACGCATTTCTTTTCGACCGACTAAAAGCACTGCTAACGTAGAGAAAAGTTCGAGAACGATCTTAGAGGGATTGTTTGACAAGTGAAGAGCACACCGCACTCAAGTTATGTCATTGAATTAAAATTGATGATCCAATTTGCTATTTCATCCCAGTGGATTACTGAACTCACCAAAAGTTTGAATATCCCGAAAATTAAGATTCTAAATCATTTAGTTCAGTTACCTCCGGTAATTTTTTCATAATTTGTAAATTGACTGTCTGTTCATGAAAATGAGTTTCTAATTTTGCAGAAATGGTAAATTATTGAATTTATTTCATTTATATGAAATATTTCTATGAAATAAAACAGATTCAATATTTCTAAACTATTTCTGCAAAATTATATACCTACTCATTTCCATGAACAGATAGGCAATTTACAAATTAAGAAAAAAATACTGGAGGTAACTCCAGTCTGCTTCATTTCTATGAAATAAAACAGACTAAAGCTTCATTTGAATGATCTACTATTAATATAATTTATAAATATTCTCTCAATAAACATGAAAAATAACGATGTGAAAAAACTTCAGAAAAACTTTTTGATGTGGTTTGAAGATATGTTGTTGATCAGTTTTTGAATTAAGGAATCCAAACGAGTTGAATATATGAATTTTAATGATTCTTATATACAGGCTGTTCCATCTCAGACGAGTCACTCCGTATATTTCTTATCCCATAGTGAGTGGGAAAATTTCCCGAAACACGTCAAATGATTTTGTTTGGGGGACATCTTTTGACGTATATTTGAGGCTTGAACGAGCAACCTCTCAATAGGGGGCGCTTCAACCCGTCAAAATGGAATAGGTGTTGAGTGATACGTCATTTGAAAGATCTTGGAAGCCTCTTTAGAACAGTGTATAAGAAACGTAAAATTTGGACGAATTACGCCAACGAATTGTAAATAACTCCAATTATGCTGAATCATGTTAGAGACGGTTTTCAGTCAAGATTGTATTATTGAATGGAAGTCAATGGAGGACAATTTCAACATTTGATTTGAACACGCAGATTTGATTTTTTTTTATTGTAAGCGTGATAAAACACTTCAATTTGTTTACAAATGTGATTTTTTGAAGATTGTTTAAGTTTTTTAAAAGGCACGTTGACTGCCATGTGTATACATATTATGCACATTGGCAAGTCTCTGGACGCCATGTGTATAGATTTTATACATGAACAGTGTTAAACTTCCAAGCCATGTGTATATGAATTCTGCATATATACCATACTTCTCTTATGTGGCACGGATTGCTACGGCGTACAATCAACCCATAGTAAAATAGCAGGGTGATTTATTGTATATTTTCAGAATTATAATTTTTTATTATAATTTCTGGATTGCTGGCATTGAAAAATATTTTTGAGTTTTTATAGGATAGCGTATTGCATTATTTCTATTGTGAAATACACAAATTCATTCAGAAAGTATCGGTGATTTCACAAAATCGTTTCACAAAAAATAAGAAATTCATTTTAGGGATTTGATACAGAAATAAAAATAATTGGGGAATATCGTTTTGGAATCGACTTATGATGTCTGAAAAAATATTCTATGCAGCAGACTGGTGGTTTTTCTGGATAAGCTGTAGTTACGTGAATGACTTTTTTTACTGTGATTTGTATTCGTGCTTATGATATATGTCTACGGCGTAGTATGAAAATCAAAATCAGACGCCGTGTCTATATATTTTATTCACAGCTCAATAAATCAAATTCATCTTATCAATCGATTCAATTATGACACAGAAATTGATTAAAGTAGACAACAATCGATAATTCACAATAAAATTATTGCGGCGCACTGGACCCTATAGCAAATTCTGGCTCGGCACTCAACTTGTTGGAAAGGCTTAATAAAAACGGTTTATCAAATTTTTATGCACCGTTATAAAGGGGCTTCCAAGACCTTTCAAATGACGGTATCACTCAACACCTCTTCCCTATTCCATTTTGAGGGGTTAAAGCGCCCGCTATTAGGGAGTTGCTCGTTCAAGCCTCAAATATACGTCAAAAGATGCCCACCAAACAAAATCATTTGACGTATTTCGGGAAATTTTTCCACTCACTATGGGATAAGAAATATACGGGATGGCTCGTCAGAGATGGAACACCCTGTATATAATTTTATATATTGATATTTGAAATGAAATACTTGGCTTAACGTTTCACGAATATACTAAAAAATAAAAATTTCTAGGATTTCCAATAGGTCAAGACGTTTGCCTTTGTTGTACCTGGATGTAGACATATGGTTTCTCGATGAAATGGTTTCTATTTCACCATTTTTCAACTTCGCGAAAACCATAAGTCTTCATCCAGGTAACAAAGGCAAAAGTCTTGACCATATGGATATCCTAGAAATTGGTAGTGCCATTAAGGGGAAATTACTCATTGTAAATGAACAAGTTGAATCCCAAGTTTCCCCTCTATTAGATGCGATATTATAAATAAGCTTGTTGATTATTTTTCTATGGGGCTCGGTTTTAGGTCCAATTCTCTTTCTTCTTTTCATCAATGATATTGTGGACTTGAAAATAAGTGGTAGAATTACTTTGTTTGCTGATGACACCAGTGTAACTTGGAGTAACTCTGATATACAAGCCCTACAGTCAATCATAAGTAATGATTTGATGGCTATTAAGGCCTGGTCTGATTCAAATAGATCTTGTTTCAACATAGATAAAACTGTAGTAATGTCTTACAGAGGAACAGTACAACCTGTTACCCTAAACAATAAAACAATTCAAACAGTGAACTTTGAAGTTTTTAGGTCTTTATATTGATGAGTCGCTCAAATGGTCTACTCATATAGACATATTAACAAAAAAATTATCTTCTGCATGTTTCGCCATTAAAACGGTTTCTAGAGAGCTTTCAAGTTCTGCTGCATTATCGACATACTTTTCTTTATTCGAATCTCACCTTCGTTATGGTTTGCCATATTGGGGTTCATGCAGCCTCTTCCCCTTTGAGTCTGTTTTCAGATTGCAAAAAAGAGCAGTTCGTTATATGTTTGATTTGAGCAGAAGGACACATTGCGAATTCTACTTTAAAAAATTTAAAATTTTGACTCTTCCTGCACTATTCATATTCGAATCCGTCTGTTCGGTTCGCAAACACATTCATAACTTTTCAGAAAGACCAAATCATACAAAAAGTTCCGAAGTTCTACTAAGGCTTTTTTTTTGGAGAGACCATTTTTCTCAGTAGCAGAATTTTATTCTGTAACTGAATTTCACAATGTATTACGAATTCAACATATATTATGTTTTTTTTTTGTAATATACAAAATTTTATATCTGTATAATAAGTTTAATTGACAAATATTTTGATTCTTAACATATGTTTATACATTATTGTCTGATAAATCTTTTTCTATTTTGTTCCTCTATTTGAATAGATTCTTGTTTTGTCAACTATTGAAAGTGTGTTTTGTTTGATTAGTTATCATTGTTAAATTTTATTTTTAATTTTTTATATGTGGTCTGTCGACAAAATTTTGTAATTTTATAGGACAATAAAGCTATTTCTCTCTCTCTCTCTCTCTCTCTATTCAGTCTTGCTAATGGGTCCATAACCCGAAACTAGTTGACTGATTTAATTTTTATTTTTCTATATATTTGTGAAACGTTAAGCCAAGTGTTTTTTTTTTAATATCAGTTTTCAAACATCTTTGGCAAGTGATAAGCGAAACTCCAATATTAGTTAATTTAATAAATAGTTATAGGATTGAATACATGGAAAAATCTTTTGGAAAATTTGATCACTACATTAGTAGTGATCAAATTTTAGGAATATATATAAATTTTACATATACAAATAAAATACATAGATAGTAAGATCTATAGTAAGAACACGTATTTACAATCTAGTAGTCCTGTGCATTGTGCAATCAGATTTTTTAATGATTTGTCAGGTAATTTGAAAACAATTCAAAACTTTAAACATTTTCTTAGGGAAACATTATGCTTAATAATCTAGAATTTTACTTAGAAAATATTACTCAATATCATATACATGTCTGGCTGAAAATACCTGATTACTGACCTAGACTGCTGCTAATGTTTTGTTAAAACTGTGGGTCTTATATATGTATGTGAATATCTTCATATGCTTCTACCAAATTTATTCTTCTTGGCATTTTAGTATATTTATAATCTCGGAGCATTGTTATACACTGTTTAGAGATGTAAAATTAAGAATAAGGACTATTTTAATGAATCAATAAAAAGTTTACAAAAAAATATTTAACATAAAATAAATACTTTATAAATTTATTCAATCTTTCAACATATCGTTTCGAAATTCCTCTGATATTCATTCAAAATTTGAGAATCTCCTAGTTCTTCTTTTCTAGGTTCAATTGCTTAATTGAAAGAAATTATTCAAATCAGTTCTCCAGGTAAATGAATAATAATGAAAAATCTCATCTCATTTGTTGGACAAATCGCACTTTCATTGGAGAGATGAAAAAACTTCGAATTCTGAGCCTGAGTTTTCGTTTTTAATTAGAGTCTACTTAGCAATCCTGTAACAAGTATAATGGGATCATTAATTTTTAAAAGAAAAATATTTAAGTTTAACATTGAATTTGAAGCAATTTCAGGAGTTTGTTATTGAATGACGTTATTTAATTTTCAGTTCTCTCGATCGTTAGCATCGTTAGTCTCATCAGTTTTGTTGTTGATTCAGTTGATGAAAGCTGAAGAAATTCAATTTTGAATCTTTCAGATGTTTCATGTTAATAAGCAGGGATTAAGCCTATATGTTTGTCAGAATTTTTTCCATCAATAACAATATTTTAATTTGATGTATTTAATGACATATTACAATTTCGCACTATACAAATATTCGAAAAGTAGCGAAAAGTAGGATGTATACGTTGAGGAAAATCTTAATTGTACTCATATATCTTATATATAAATCATAATTGAATGAAAAAAAAAATTTAATTTAATTTATTTGATAGTTAAGTCTTAGAATAAATGTTTTATTTTATTGAAAATTCAGCATAATGAAAAATTTCTCAGGTCTTGGCAAGTCCTTCATAATGGTGTGATATATAATATATCAATATATGTATATATATATATATATATATATATATATATATAATTATATTATATATATATATATATATTATATATTATATATTATATATATAATATATATATATATATATATAGTATATATATATATATATATATATATATATATATATATATATATATATATACAGTAGAACCTCGATTATCCGGGCCTGCCGGGACCGGACCTTTGCCGGATAATCGAAAACACGGATAATCCAAAAACTTCATTTTTATTTCTTTAATAATTTATTTACACAAATGCATATCAAAAGAATAAAAGAAACGTGATACATACATGTAACAAAAAACAAAAGTTTTAATATTTAAACATAATACAACGTATACGAATAGTAATAACTAAAAACGTTAATAAAATCACTTACAAAAAAAATCAGTAATTCTTGTTTGTTTTTGAGCTTCGTAAATTCTATCCCTTATAATTTCCTTCATTTTTCTAAGTTGAAGTAGATGAATGTCATCAGTTTCAGGTTGTTCTTCAAAGTAATGGATAAATACATTTACTGCATCTCCTGCTTCTCTATGACTTGTTTTGATGATGACATTATTTTCATCGTCATCACTACTTTTGTCAGAACTTTCTGCAGAGGTCTAGTTATTTAGATAATCTCCGTCAATAATATTCTGATACCCTTTTTCGTCGTGATCACATTCTATCCATTCCTGTATTTTTGCGTTATCTATTTCTTCCAAGCCTTTGATTCGTGAGGCTATAGATGCGATGTCTTCGATTGATAACTCATTTTCATCTTCATCTTCAGTACAATCTTCTTCATCTGCTGTTAAGGTCATAATTTTATCAAATGCTCTTTTAATGTTAGTCTCTTCCACTTCACTCCAAGCGCGAGCTAAAGCATAAATTGCTTCTTTCAAATTCAGACGTTACCAAAATCCCATAAAGTCACATTCTCGCAACAATTGGAGCATAAGGTCTTTCCTATAAAGCCTCCTCATGGTCTCTATAACACCTTGGTCCATGGGCTGGGCAATAGATGTCACATTAGGAGGAAAATATGCTACGAATATGTTCCCATCTGCTGATTTTAGTTGCTCTACATCAGGATGCGATGGAGCATTATCCAGTAACAGTACAGCCTTGGGTGGAAGATTATTTTCTTGCAAATGAGTTTTAACTTGTGGTATAAATTTTTCAAAAAACCACTTTTTAAAAATCACTCGATCCATCCAAGCAGCCGTCTGATTATAATAATCAACTGGCAGTGTTTTTACATTTTTAAAAGCCCTCGGATTTTTTGATTTTCCTATGACAGCTAGCCTAAGCTTATGGCTTCCTGATGCATTAGCACAGCATAACACTGTTAAACGGTCTTTGCTTACCATGAAACCTAAATAAAAAAATAACTTTAAAAAAAACAAGCAGTACAGTACAAAATAAAGCTAACCTTGTGCACTAGTTTCTGAGCCTGCAGCAAGTGTTCTCTTCGGCATTGCTTTCCAATAAAGTCCAGTTTCGTCGCCATTATACACTTGCTCGGGTTTTAGGTCATGCTCCGTTATAAGATTTTCCAAATCATAGCTAAATTCAACCATAGCTACATCATCGGCACTTAATTTCTCCTCTTGAATAGCTAATTGTCGTATTCCATGACGTTTTTTAAATCTGTATAGCCAACCGGAAGAAGCAGAGAAGTTTCCTTTAATTTTCAATTGCTCGTGGAACTTTTGTGCTTGCCTAGCACACATCGATCCTGATATTGGAACCCCTTCCGATCTTTTCAGTAAGAACCACTTGGTCATAGCATCATCAAGTTTAGGAAAAGTAGATCTTTTTAGAGACTTCCTGTCAGAAATAGCTTTTGCACTATCAGCTTTAGCTACAAAGCTCTGTAACTTGGCTTTATTCTTCACAATGTCGCGAACCGTTTGTTTTTTCAAATTGTTTTAAAATTTCCATTTTTTGTTCTAAAGATAATACATTGCGTTTACGCTTTTCGTTAGCACCGGTACGCTGCATTTTGTGCGTGTTTGAAGAGTCGGGTTGATACTGTTAATAGTTGACGAAAATAATAAGTAAACACATACAAGTATGTAAATTCGGGATTCCCCGAAACGAAACGAACGTCTGTACGAGACATGCGTCTGCGCGGTGCATTCAATGTTCACGCGCCAACCTCTAGCCAACAGACACGAATGACCAATTTAATTAACATGCCGCACGGAGAATCCGCCGCGCGGATAAAGCGCGCACGGATAATCGGGGTTCTACTGCATATATATATATATATATATTTATATATATATATATATATATATATATATATATATATATATATATAATTATATATATATTACTATATATATATATATTCTTATATATATATATATATATATAGATATATATATATATATATATATATGATGTAACGCCGCAAATTCAAATCTACGACTTTACGTCGTTACTTGAACTAATATTTATATGCAAACTACCGTCGCGTATTAATTCCGCCAATCATTCAATATCGAATACAATTAACGAACTCTGTAAGCATAAGTCACTATTACCTGCCGGCAGGTGGCACTGATGCTTATATATTGCCTCATAGTCGTGGACGTTTCTTGGTCGGGTGGTAGGATAATGTGCAGTTGAACTAACTCAACTGATACCGATAGATGTCATTGTTTCGATCTAATTGCCCCTCGATGTAGTATTTTTCTGAATAACCTTTGTCGCTAACAAGCAGTAGGATATCGAAATCAAATCGAATCAAAACCGAACCGAATAATGTAAGTAAAGTGTAGAAAGTAGTGACAGTGGTGTACCAGTGAAAAGTGATCGGCTCTAGGAGGAGAAATTGTTGTATGGCTTTTCGGCCGTCTTCAATCGCTGTATCCTCCTATCCGAAGTAGTGTTGTGATGGGTGTAGGTGATGTAAGGGAACATCCGCAGGGTGAGAGTATGTGTTCCGTTCCTGATTGCCCATACTTGGCTCCTGGAGGAGAAATTGTTGAATGGCTTTTCGGCCGTCTTCAATCGCTGTATCCTCCACGATCAAAGTATGTGTTCCTTTCCCTATTGCCCGTACCCCGCTCCTGGAGGAGAAATTGTTGAATGGCTTTTCGGCCGTCTTCAATCGCTGTATCCTCCTTTCCTGACTGCCGGTACCTCGTTCCTGGAGGAGAAATTGTTGTTTTGGCACACCAGCCATCTTCAATCGCTGTATCCTCCACGATCGAAGCCGTGTTTCTTCCGTCCTATCCCACATGCTCACACGTCTATGTTCTTTTTGCATTGCTGGCATTTATCATACGTTACCGTTTGCTGTTTGTATTCCACTGCTTCCGACCGACTACCGAATCACTCTTTCTATGCTACCGCTTGCTTTATTTACCGACCGAATCACTCTTTTGTGATACCGTTTATTTTATTTACCGACCGATTGCCGAATAATTAACCCTTTTCTTCTAGCTGAGTATATTAGTATTTCATAATGCCTGCTCTCCGTTACATCTCTCTCCGACTTATACTTTTTGATATGTAATGAGACATATAAAGCTGTATCAAATACTGAAGAAGGTACTAATTATACTCTGTGATAAATTTAGGAGTTTTATTTTCCGAGGCTTCTTCGAAGCCAACCGCCTCGAACCCTGGATTTTCTTTTCTCTGGCTTCGAGTTACCCAGCCTTACATTTCGACCTCCTTAAATGTAAGAAATATAATGTGTGGACCTTACCACGTAGGTAAAAAAGGTGGCGCCCGAACTTTTCACCGAATAAGGGAGATACGACGAAGTATTCCAGCACCCAAGCAAAGGATAGCGTCACAAAATGGCGCCCGAGCAGGGACCCTGAAGTTTTCTCCCCTCCGAAACACCGCTGAACCGAGGAACAACTGAGTCAAAGACCGAAGGAAGGCAAGTCCGAAAGCTCTCAAAGCTCACTGGAGCTTTGGACCAGGAATAGTCACTGAGCTTAAAAGCTCAAGGAGCTTTTTGCATCTCGCAATAATGGAGCTTTGAGCTTTAACCTATTTGGAGCTTTAACCTATTTGGCACTTCAACCTATTTTGAGCTTCAACCTATTTTGAGCTTCAACCTATTTCCGACCCGCCAAATATTGAAGGCCCACCCTACTGGAGTAGTCCTGAGCTTTTCCGATACGCCGATAGTTAACACTTGATGACTTAAACATTTATTTGGAGATTTCGATGCTGAATGAAGAATGAAACTGAAAATTTCCGTTTATCAAATTTCTGCCGTCCGTAGACTAATTGAAGAGGTATTACCGGAATCC
Organism: Cynegetis impunctata; assembly: GCA_030704885.1. NCBI lineage: Eukaryota > Metazoa > Arthropoda > Insecta > Coleoptera > Coccinellidae > Cynegetis > Cynegetis impunctata. The sequence goes on from JARQZK010000050.1 coordinate 89,517, forward strand.
GCAAGTAACGTCAAGTCAAATTTGAGTGGATTTATCCAGAAGATACCAGAATTCCGCAGAGTATAGTACCAGAAGTGATATTTTGCTTTGATTTGACGATGGGGAGTATGAAATTTCCATTTATTCTGTGGACTTCCTGCGTCTGACCTGCAATTAAACCGTTTAGACCTAAAGGTGATGAGAAACAACCAGTTCATATTGGAATATCGAAGTTGTCTTTTCACTTTTCGATGCAGGACCGTTTACTTTCAAGAAAACTCGGACCGAATCATAGATGTTGGGTTGGAGACATTATCCTGGAGCCCTGGATGGGTTGGAAATGTAATCCTGGAAGCCCTGGAACTCTATTGAGGAAATCCATAGGAGTTTTCTAGAAGTTAAAGAGTTTAGGTAGATAAATGGAAACCCGGATTACTTATGGCAACACAAAATCTTGACGAAAAATGCTTTTCAAGAAAATCTTCTGGCCGCTGGGTTGGAAACATTATCCTGGAGCCCTGGGATGGGTTTGGAAATGTTGTCCTGAAAGTCCAGGTCCGCTTTCGAGGGACAACCGAGATTTTAACAAAAGGATTAGACGTCATATTTTGCGTAAAGTTGATTTTTTTTTGTACGACGAAACTGGGCAGACGCCAATTTCCTTCCACTTCAAGGAGTGGTGGGGACAAATATATAAAATCCGAAGATGCCCCTAGCCAAAAGGACTCTTACCCTGACCATCATTGTGAAAAGAGTCTCTCCGAATAGTAAATACCAGATAGATAAACCAACCGACTTCAGTCATCCGAATAGTAAAGCCGACTTCACTTCGAAATAAATTCAGCTAGCCGTTTAATATTCCGCCGGTCTTCCGAAAATATATAGTAGCATTATATATAATTCCAGAATGGCTCAGAATGAAAATTCCGGAACCAGTACCGCCGATCCGTTTAATAACCGACCCAACTATTGACTGTGCCACGAGTTGGATATATAAATTGAAGAAAGACGATTTGGACCATGAATTAGACAAATTTTCGCTCGATAAATCCGGCACCGTAGAAGACAAGAAAAAAACGATTAGCTCGTTTCATCAAAAAATGGGAGAGCCACGCCAAATCCAACGAAGCAACTAGCCCCGCCAATTTTTGCTCCGCACCCTCCGCCAATGCCGTCGACATGGGGATACACCCCTACTATGCAACCGACTCGAAATGCTGATACTCCAGACCTTCTACGTTTTGGCATCAAGTTTGATGGAACGTCTGACCCAGCCGCTTTCCTGGAAAAATTAGAAGAAGTATGCGTTCAACTTGGAATAGCACACCGCAACGTTTGCTCACTGCTCTGCCTCAGGTGTTGGAAGGATCCTCGTTACTATGGTATCGAAATAATAAAAGTCACTTCCAGTGTTGGGAAGATTTCATACGACTTTTCCGGACTTTCTTTTTCCCCGTTGATCATCAAAATAAATTTAGAAGCTGCCATTAGTCGTCGTCTACAGAAACCCCATGAGAGTGTTACGGACTACATCACCGATTTGCAGACGCTTATTCGAAGGCACGGAGGTATGAATGCTCAACAGGAACTAACTTGGCTTCATCGAAACTTAATCCCCGAATTCCGACAGATGATATTGGCGACAGGACTTTCATGATTTTACGTCTTTTTATTGAGAAAGTTAAATCTGTTTGAAAATTTGTATTTGGAACTGAGAGCAGCGAAGGAAACAAACATCCGAGTAGGCCCATCCATAAGGAGCAATAGTTTTCCATCTAACCGGTCAAATAGTAGCCCAACCAGGCCGCCGAATACTGTGGGTTACCAACGACGACCAAATAACGAGATCGCCGATAAACCCATTTGTTGGAGATGCGGTCAGACTGGACATGTCCGAACGAAATGTAACAATCCGCCAGTTTTGTTCTGTTCCCGCTGCGGAAGGCAAGGAATCATGTCCAGGGATTGTTCATGTCAGCTACCGGGAAACTGAAAATGGACCGAACGGAACCGAGGCACGATCGAGTCCATTGCACACCCGCCTCAAACGCTACAATAACCGATGAAGATAACCGACCGCATATTATGGTACTCATATAAGGACAACAGTTCAAAGCTTTAATAGATACCGGAGCCTACCGCTCCAATATTGGGGACACTATCTATCGCCTATGCCGCCAGATGAATACAGAAGCCACCGAGAGTCCCATTCCGAATGCTAAATTGGCTAATGGCTCATTGGTAACCATACGATATTCTCTTCCGTTAACCCTCAGGATATTGGAGTATGAGATATCCTCGGAGTTCATGTATTTGCCAGGAATGAGCTCAGATCTTGTACTAGGTGTGGACTTCCTGTCCAAGAACAATTTCATTATCCGACCGGCGACAAATAGTGTGATGTTGAATGGGCCCTGTGCACCAGTCCCAAGAAATGTTTCCGAAATATCAAGCAGCGAAACAATTAATTCTCCTGCGTTACAACCGACGGCTGAGGAGAAAATTCGTCTGAATAATTTCCTCAAAGAAGAGCTAGCATTGTTTGAAAACGTGAGTGGCACAACTCCGCTAATCAATCACAAAATTGAACTGACCCGACAACAGCCGATTAAGCAGCGATACCGTCCCCAGAATCCGCGAATGCAACAAATTATAAATGAAGAAGTAGATCGAATGTTGGAAGAAGACATAATTGAACCGTCAAGTAGTCCATGGAGCAGCCCGATTGTAGTGGTCCAGAAAAAGAATGGAAAACCGCGATTCTGTATTGATTTCCGCCAAGTTAATGAGGTTAGTCGCAAAGATGCATATCCTCTGCCGTATATATCCGCAATATTGGATAAATTACGGGAAGCCCGATTCATATCAAGTATTGATCTCAAACAAGGATATTGGCAAATTCCACTAGCGAAAATTTCTCGTCCCATAACGGCTTTCACTGTTCCGACACGTGGATTGTTCCAATTTAAAGTGATGCCGTTCGGTCTTCACTCCGCTCCCGCCACATTCCAACGGCTCCTGGATAGAATCATAGGACCAGATATGGACCCAAAGGCCTTCGCTTATTTAGACGACATAATAGTTCTAGGCAGGACTTTTGAAGAACATTTGAGTAACTTGAAAGAGGTGTTCCAACGACTCCGAGCTGCTAACTTACAAATAAATCCCGAGAAATGTGAATTTGGACGGACATCATTGAAGTATCTAGGGCATGAAGTGACATCCGAAGGTATCCGTACCGATCCTGACAAAATTCAGGCCATCATGAACTTGAAGGAACCCCGAAACATCAAAATGGTTCGTCAATTTCTCGGTATCTGTTCTTGGTACCGACGCTTCATTCCATCGTTCTCACAAATGGCATCGCCGTTAACAAGCCTACTTCGAAAGAAAGTCAAGTGGAAGTGGGGAAGTGAACAACAAACCGCCTTCGACACCCTGAAGAAGAAATTAACCGAATCACCAGTTTTGGCGTGTCCAAACTTCGAACTTCCATTCGAATTACAAACCGACGCCTCAGAGTTAGGTTTAGGAGCCGCTCTGATACAGAAACAAGATGGACAAGATCGAGTCATCGCTTACGCCAGTCGAACACTCCAGCCTGCCGAAAAAAATTACTCTGTTACTGAGAAGGAATGTTTAGCGATAGTATATGGCATCGAAAAAATGAGAGCTTACTTAGAAGGTTACCGATTCTCCGTTGTAACTGACCATCACAAAGTTTAAAGTGGCTGCACTCCATAAAGAGCCCACAGGACGTATTGCGAGGTGGAGTGTTTTCTTGCAACAATTAGATTTTGACATCAAATATCGAAAAGGGGTTTTGAATAAGGTAGCCGATGCTCTATCACGCCAACCCATTGACGATGTAGGCCATTCAGAGAATTCTCTCTTCGCCGTCGAAAGTACTAAATCGATGAATTGTCCCTGGTATAAAAAGAAGATCGCCGCAGTAAGGGCAAACCCGCAAGCCTTTTCTGACTACTGTATTCAAGAAGGTCGTTTGTACCGACATTTTTTCGACTTGAGTGATATGACAAACGCAAATTTGATGAACCCGTGGCATCTATGCGTGGATACACCTGACAGAGTACAAGTCTTGAAAGAGAATCATGACGTCCCTACCGCCGGTCACCTAGGGATAGCAAAAACCGCGGTTAAAATTGCGCTCCGTTACTACTGGCCAGGAATGTTTCGCGACATTAGCAAATATGTCAAAGGATGTCTGCAATGTCAACGGTACAAAGTCTCCCAGCGACAGATAGCCGGAAAAATGTTCGCTAGCCCAGTAACCTGTCCATGGCACACCGTAAGCACTGACCTGGTTGGACCGCTACCAAGATCAACTAGAGGAAATAACTTTTTGGTAGTGTTTCAGGATCGTTTCACTAAATGGGTTACATGCAAACCAATCCGCAAGGCTACGGCAACCGCAGTCTCACAAGCACTAATTGAAGAGGTTATCACCCGTTTCGGCTGCCCTCGAGTTTTAATCAGCGATAATGGAACACAATACAAGAGTAAGATATTTACATCGACGCTACAAGAATGTGGCATCCATCATCAGTTAGCCCCCGCATACACTCCACAGTGTAATCCCGTCGAAAGGGCGAACCGCACATTGAAAACCATGATTGCTCAATATTGTGAACAGAACCACAAGACATGGGATCATAACCTTCCTGAATTTACGTTTGCAATCAATACGTCCAGACAGGAATCCACACAATTCACGCCAGCATTTTTGAATTTTGGAAGAGAGTTAGAGATTCCGAGTATCCTACGTAATGTGCCAGAAGAGACGCCTCGCGACGACTCCGAGCTAGAAGAACATACGACCAACACTCGACCACAAATTGACCGACTTCAAAAGTTACAAGATACCTATGAACTCGTCAAAATAAACTTAGCCCGCTCCTTCGAAAAACAAAGCCGATATTACAACCTCAGACGTCGAGAGTGGCGTTGCCATGTAGGAGATAGAGTCATGAAGAGGGAACATTGCCTCTCCAACGCAACCCGCGATTTTGCCGCAAAACTCGCAGCCAAATACTCCGGTCCCTACACCGTTACTAAAGTAATATCCCCGGTCATATACAATCTCAAGAGTGCAACTGGAAAAATATGCAAGCGAGTCCATATTAAAGACCTCAAGTCCACCCCGTCATAATTACCGAATGATCTTTTCTTTTTCTAGAATGACCACTCGAACCGTAGAAGAAATCCGACCGATAATGACCACCCGAACCGTAGAAGACATCCTACCAACCGCTCAGGTTCTCGAACTACAGTATGAGGACAACCCGAAGACGCCAACCCGAACCCTCCGAGGCACTGCGTCTACGATTGCCATCCAATCAACCGCCCAGGGCCCCAAACTTTTGTATGTGGATAAGCCAGCGACTCAATCCAGACCCGCCCCAGGACCAGCCCGGAAAAGGACCTGTACTCCCATCATCATTTATATATAGATAAGAGAGAACACACCGAAAACCCCCGTTCACCGTCTCCCGAGGACTGGATAGTTCTGAAAACAGATTTCCTGGAACTTGAAGAGGAAACCACCGCCAAACCGCCCACGGAAGTTTTTTTTTCACCCATATAGTCGACCCAACACCAAAACCGACTCCCACGGAATCACCGACCGACGAAAACATAGATGTCCCACAACACGTCACGTCCAATCCAGATTCCGAAACCATTGGTATCTACGATGATGCTCCAAAAACCAAGGCCAACCACCACACGCCAATACCGTTACCGACACGCGAAGAATGGCAGTTCGCTTCCGAAGTAAGCCCACCAGAGCCTCTCACTAACAGTCCCGATGTTCCTGTGTACCTGCCCTTATCTGACTACGAGCTGTGGCTGGCGTGGCGGCTACCCCGGACGCCGTAGAAACAATAGCTCCCGTCCCCGACGTCTATTCTGCTCACGTTGTGGCCAAGTAGGCATCAAGTCCCGCCGTTGTGGATGCAAAGAAGCGAATCATTCCAAACCTGTTCAATACAAGAAAAATGAGCCCGAAGTCCACCACGCACACCGCATGAGGGATAAGCAATCACAGTGTACCCTGATCTTCATGGACCAGTATGGGAATTTACACTAATAGACCAACTGTGTACGACTTCGCCCACGACTCAAGGACCCAAGCGAAAACCGACATGATGGAAATTGACCTGAAGCCGAGAATTGTACTTACTTAAAGTGAAGAATTTATTTTTATTTATTTATTTTTGAACCGAAGAATTTATTTTTGTTATTTACCGAATAATGTATTTCATTTTTAGTCATTCAGGCCAAAGAAAATTATTTCATTTTTATCTATCTGAAGAAAGAGGGGGATGTAACGCCGCAAATTCAAATCTACGACTTTACGTCGTTACTTGACACTAATATTTATATGCAAACTACCGTCGCGTATTAATTCCGCCAATCATTCAATATCGAATACAATTAACGAACTCTGTAAGCATAAGTCACTATTACCTGCCGGCAGGTGGCACTGATGCTTATAGTTATTTTATTGCCTCATAAGTCGTGGACGTTTTCTTGGTCGGGTGGTAGTGATAATGTGCAGTTGAACTAACTCGAGACTGATACCGCTAGATGTCATTGTTTCGATCTAATTGCCCCTCGATGTAGTATTTTTTCTGAATAACCTTTGTCGATAAAGCAAGCAGTAGGATATCGAAAATCAAATCCGAATCAAAACCGAACCGAATAATGTAAGTAAGTGTAGAAAGTAGTGACAGTGGTGTACCAGTGAAAAGTGATCGGCTCTAGGAGGAGAAATTGTTGTATGGCTTTTCGGCCGTCTTCAATCGCTGTATCCTCCTATCCGAAGTAGTGTTGTGATGGGTGTAGGTGATGTAAGGGAATCAAAATCCGCAGGGTGAGAGTATGTGTGTTCCGTTTCCTGATTGCCCATACTTGGTTTCTCCTGAGGTGCAGAAATTGAAATTTTGAATTGGCTTTTGCGGCGCGTCTTCAATCGCTGTCATCCTCCACGATCAAATTTTGTATGTGTTTTTCCCTATATGCCCGTACCCCGCTCCTGAGGAGAAATTGTTGAATGGCTTTTCGGCCGTCTTCAATCGCTGTATCCTCCTTTCCTGACTGCCGGTACCTCGTTCCTGGAGGAGAAATTGTTGTTTTGGCACCCCAGCCTTCTTCAATCGCTATAGCCTCCACGATCGAAGTCGTGCTTCTTCCGTCATATCCACCACGCTCACACGTCTATGTTCTTCTTGCATCGCTGACATTTGTCATCCGCTATCGTTTGCTGTTTGTATTCCACTGCTTCCGACCGACTACCGAATCGCTCTTTCTATGCTACCGCTTGCTTTATTTACCGACCGAATATATATATATATATACTAGCTGACCCGGCAAACGTTGTTCTGCCATATAAATTATTTTTTATCTATATATCTTTCTATCTATTCATCTATGTGCCGATGTATCTCTATCTATTTAACTATCTATCTATCATTATATATATATATATATATATATATATATATATATATATATATATATATATATATATATATATATATATATCAATCTATCTGACCCAGCAAACGTTGCTTGAATTATTGAAATGGCTATTAAAAAATATGGGTTGTTGATAGAAGGGTGAAAATTTCGAGTTGGAGTATTTTTTAATGCAACATCATGAAAAAATACAAATAAAAAATTTTGTCTAAAAAATTTATAAAAATTTAATCATTTAGGGGTAAATATATTACGACCTATTCTCAGATTGACTATTATTATTTTCGATGGCTATCTTGCAAACCTATTGCGGATCTGTGGATAAAATAAAAATAAATTGAAATCGCGATGGAAAAATGGGGGTTGATCGTAGAAGGGTAAAAAAATTGAGAGTAATATGAATTTTCTATTCTGAGTTATGACAAAATAGAAATAAAAATGTTGACAAAAAAATTGAAGTTTATAATTAACAAAAAATAGGGGTGAAAATTAAGGGGAGTATGTATTTTTGAATGCTGTATCACAAAAAAAGTAGAACAGAAAATTTAGTCTGGAAAATGAAAATAAAAAATTAAGGGGTGGACCTCCCTCAACATTCAAGGGGATGAAAAATAAATGTCCAATTCTCAGACCTAACCGATATGCACACAAAATTTCATGAGAATCGGTCAAGTCATTTCGGAGGAGTTTGACAAATAAAAAATAAGGTTTGATGATAGAGGGGTGAGAATTTGGGGTTTTATGTATTTTTGCTGTATCATAAATCATAAAAAAAAAAAAATTTTTTCTGAAAAATAAAAATAAAAAATTTACCGGTGGACCCCCCTCAACATTTAGGGGGATGAAAAATAGAATTTGTTCGTTTCTCAGACGTAATCGATATTCACACAAAATCTCATGAGAATCGGTCGAGCCATTTCGGAGAAGTTTCACAAATAAAAAATAGGGGTTGATCGTAGAGGGGTGGAATTATATGTATTTTTGAATACTGTATCATAAAAAAAATAGAACAAAAAATTTTTTCTGAAAAATAAAAAAATTGAATCAAGGGTTGGACCACCCTTAACATTGAGAGGGATGAAAAATAGATGTTAGCCAATTCTCAGACCTACCCAATACGCACACAAAATTTCATGAGAATCGGTCGAGCTATTTCGGAGGAGTTTAACTTCTTACACCGTGACACGAGAATTTTATATATTAGATTTATATATATATATATATATATATATATATATATATATATATATATATATATATATATATATATATATATATATATATATATATATATATATATATATATATATATATATATATATAAAGTTACTGAATATTGAGGAAAGGAGCAATGTCTCACATGAAAGTGATTGCAGACTCCACTCAAAGAGATGCACATTGGCAGATCACGTTAATAAGACTGACCATCGTATGGATTATGAATCGGTGTCTGTACTAACAAGGGAGTCACATAGGACAAACAAAGCCTTTCTAGAAATTGCCTTCATTTACCAAGATATGAATTTTATCAACAAAAAAACTAACATTAACCATTTGAGTGAGATTTATACCTATTTACTCTCGCTTGAGAATGACCGAATGACTATGGATGTGAACATAACATTGTGATTAACATGGAAATCTTTTTTATTCATCGTTTTTTTCAGATTATATATTTGTTTTTGTCGTTATTTCGTTTTGTATAACTTTCTTGGTTCTCAGACCAATAACTTTTTTCTACTTGTTATTCACATAACACTACTTGTGTTTTACAAAGAAGTTGGTGCCAACCATCGGTTGGCATCCATGCCTTAAATGACTTGACATGTCACTGTCAATTGTTGAGTTTTAGATGAACAATTTTTCAGCACCTACCAGTTTGAATTTTTACTGCATCATTTAAAGACGTGGAGATTAAAGTTGTTCTAAGTTATAATTTTGTAGCAGACTTATTTGTATTTTGTTATTTCATATATTATTACATTTCATTGATTTTCATGTAGGTTTAAGTGGTATATAACTTTGTTTCTTTTGTAATTTACGTGTAAGGTTCCTTTGTAGTTTCTCCGATGATGGAATAAATTAATATCCGGAAGCTTTGACAAACTAAGAGTTTCCATTTGACATTCCTGTATTCCTCAATAATCTCTAACTTTGTGATAACTGTTCAGAAAAGACTCATATATATATATATAGATATAATATATCTTTTTGATAATTATATATATAACTCGATTTTATTGAAAAGTTGACGTTTCGCCACGACATTCGTGGCTTTTTCGAAACTTTCTAAAAAGTTTTGAAGAAGCCACGAATGTCGTGGCGAAACGTGGAGTTTTTTATAAAATAGAGATATATATATATTTATAAAAAAAATATATATATATATATATATATATATATATATATATATATATATATATATATATAAATATATATATATATATATATATATATATATATATATATATATATATATATATATATATATATATATTCAAAGAAAAACTATATATTTTGATACAGTGTGGTTTGTACTACTGGAAGAAATTATTTTCGATAAGTTAACCAAAAATAAATCATGTGCAATAAGCAGTATTATTGTGCAGTACATGGTTTGCCTACAAAAAAAAATGAAAATGACAGGGGCAGAAATAGCTAAGTAACGGTGGTAGTGAAATGCTATCAGAAGTCCACGAATAATAAATTTCTAAAGGAAGCTAGAAGTGTCATGAAAATTTTGCTGTTACACAAGACATACACATAACTTTATACAATAAAAAATTGCCTATTTTCCTCACATATGTATGGCAGCATGGTCCGTAGGCTTTTTTTTTGCTTCACTGACGAATCCCTCTGCAGGTAAAGTTAAAGAACTGAAGTGATCGACAGTAACATAAAAAAATTTATAAAAATATAAATATAAAATATAACACTGACAATAGCAATATGACAACTGATCAGACTAGCACTTAGCTCCAATAAACTTTTAACCGCACCGCTCATACAACTAGGGCGTTCTTTGAGGAAGTGTTACAGTTTGCCAGAATAATCCTCCCGCTTCGCGGTCGGTAAACTGTCAAACTGGCACTCTTTGTAATTATGCAGGAAGTTTGAGATGTATAACCGTATTTATTTTGAAGTACGCATTGTATCTGATACGATTATTTGATGAGTATATTAAGTAAAAATCTCAGAATCGGCTCATTTCTGAGCAGTTATTGATAAACGTCGAAATTTAACGGTCCTGTTAGTTTTCGATTGGTATTATCAGTAATAATATCACAAGAGCATCGAAAATAATCGATTATACTACCGAGTCACGAGACGTATTTTGCGAAACACCACGAGAGCGCAGCTCGAGTGGTGTTTTAAAAAAATACGCCGAGTGACGAGGTCAGTATAATCGATTATTTTCGAATGCTCGAGTGGTATTCGTTACGATTATATAACGAATAAAAAATATTAATTTTTTTTGACAAACGTCAAAACACCGTGAATATGAAAATATATATACATTTTGACACGAGGCGAAACACCAAAACGATTATATCACGTCGTCAAGGGTATATTCACTTATCTATACTACGTCGTTATGCAAAATTCACGGATTCTATTGGCATATTCATACATGAGTTATATAATCAGTTATAATATCACAAGAGCATCGGAAATAATCGATTATACTACCGAGTCACGAGACGTATTTTGCGAAACATCACGAGAGCGCAGCTCGAGTGGTGTTTTAAAAAAATACGCCGAGTGACGAGGTCAGTATAATCGATTATTTTCGATTGCTCGAGTGGTATTCGTTACGATTATATAACGAATAAAAAATATTAATTTTTTTTGACAAACGTCAAAACATCGTCAATATGAAAACATTCACATTTTGACACGAGGCGAAACACCAAAACGATTATATCTATATCACGTCGTCAAGAGTATATTCACTTATCTATACGCAGTCGTTATGCAAAATTCATGGATTCGATTGGCTCATTCATACATGAGTTATATAATCGAAATTATACAAGGTAACTTAACTGAATTGATCGTTCTGATTGGTTGAAAATTATACGAAAAAAAAAATCAATAAAATAAAACATTAATTCTGAGACTTAACTATAAAATCCTCAAAATTTAGTTGAAAAAAATTATATATATTTCGTCACAAAATTTTCGACTCAAAAGTTTTTCACACTTGGTTGTCCCACCTTTCGCTGTAGCATGAGAGCCCTTCATACAAAACGAATTTTGAGAAGTAATAGAAATTGTGGTTGAGACAAATAGTATGAGAGGAAAGTCAGTTCGTTAGCAACTTCAAGAGGGTGTCCAACTATATCAAGGGATGTGTAACTTGAACCATAGCTTCATGGGTAATGTATGACATAATCGTATGTCATTTGGAGCTTTTATGTCATTTATAAAGTCACCACAAAAAAACAAATTGACTGTGAAACATTTATTTCGGAATTACTGATCTATACACAGCTAGAAATTACCACATCTGCGTCTGCTTTATGCATCTATTTCTGAGATATTACAGTCTTTAAAAGTTAATGGGTTCTGGAAAGTTGGAAGTGACTTTGAGAACACGGATAAACGATAAAAGAATCGTTTTAAATTCATATATTTCGAGGCGTTCTACATCAACAACAACTATTTTTGTTGAGCTCAATAATATTGTGAGACCGTGCTGAACATTACAAATTCAATTCTCATTAAATATTCTATTGAAATAAATGGAATGTTCGGTTTTCTTCGATTTCAGTAAAAAACGCCAGTCTAACTAAAAATAAGAAACAATATACACAGACGTTATACTATTTAATTCAACTTACGAAATTTGAAAGATGTCACAGAAACGCTTGATTTAATTCGTAATTGTTATATTTATACTAACTAAGGAGAGGTTTTTCAACTATTATGGATTTCCTAAAAGAGTACCTATGCAAATTACGTGTCGATTGAATTGAAAAATATTACAAGTATGGCAACAAAAAGTTAGATAAAAGATATATTGTTTGATGTTTATATGATATATTGTTATATTAACCCCAATAGGTAATTATTTTCGTATACAAAAAAGGGCCAGACAGAGCGACTCATTGTCCCCTAAACTGTTTTCCTCAGTACTGGAGGATATATTCAGAAAACTAGATTGGAAGTATATAGACTCAGTATTAAAGGAATGAAATTAAACCATCTAAAATTCGCCGATGATCTAATTTTGATATCAGAAGATCCATTGAGCTCACAAAAGATGCTTGAGGAGCTGGTCTATGAAAGCAACAGAGATGGACTCTCAATAAACACCTCAAAAACTAAACTAACTTGGTGACAAACCAAGATAAAACACCCATTACAATGAACAACACCCAAATAGAATATGTAAATGAATACACACACCTTGGTCAAATGATATCCCCAACAGATCTATCGACAAAAGAAATAAACAATAGAGTACAACTAGCATGGAATAGATGGACTCTGAATAAACACTTTAAAAACTAAACTAATGACAACCCATGATAAAGCAACCATTACAATAAACAACAGCCGAATAGAAAATGTAAATGAATACACATACCTTGGTCGAATAATATCACCAACAGATCTATCGACAAAAGAAATAAACAATAGAGTAACTAGCATGGAAAAGATTCTGGACTCTGAAAGAAGTAGTAAGAAATCCTCAAATACCATTAAGGCGAAGAAAAAGATCTTTGATTCATTTATTCTACCTGTTATGATATATTGTTGTCAAAACGTGGAGCATGACTGAGCCAAACTTGAAAAAACTAGAGACCTGCCAACACAACGTGGAAAGAATCATGCTTAGTGTCAAATTAAAAAGAAAGATACATCTGAGAAACCAAAATAAGTGATGTATCATATTGCGTTAAAAAACTTAAATGTAGGTGAGCAGGTCATATGGTAAGAAGTAAAAAAAATAAATGGAATATATAGGTGACAGAGTGGCGCCCAAGATATAATAAAAGGAGAAAAAATAGACCTCGTCAAAGATGGGAAGATGATATCCTTAAAATGGCTGGTATCACTTGAATGTCCAAAACATATAATCGAAAATTATGGAAAGCTTTAGGGGAGGCCTATGCCGAAGTACCTACAACACAATCGCAACACCGGTGTCAGTATCAGAAATATTTCAGTTGAATTAGTTTAAGAATATTATGTTTTATTTTATAAAAGTTGAATAGCTTTGTAAAAAAAAAGCTATAATAATAATAAATGATAATATACTAACCCCTAATCTTTACATAATTTCGAGAACATAAATAGTATGGAATACTATACTTACAAATGGATTATTCTTATCGCCCTACAAATCATCAACCACTTTATTTTTCAATGCTGATTTAATGATGAAGAGGATATTGAGATATCTTTGAAAATTCTTATATCAATGAAATAACACTCTAATTAAACTAAAGGAGAAATTTTCTAAGAATTATGCAAAATAGTTCAGGCTTCAATGTAGAAATTTATTTCTACTGAATTCTAAGCTGTTTGAACATATCTTATTCAATATCAGTTTCTCCTATGAAATTGTTTGCCTAAAGTATTCCAATTCATGAATATGGATGAACTAATGGGAAAGGCAAACTCAAAGATCAGACCCATTAATCTATTCAATTCCGTAAAATACAATTCCTTTGAACAATGGTTTTCACTTTAACATAGCCGAAGATTGTGGTTGCTGTATGCTATATTACGTATATTCCAATTTTCTAGGATTACAGTATCGCCATTCGTGTCTGCTTGAGACAGAAAACATCATTATTCAGTAATTATTTAATAGTTGATTGAATTAGTCCTAACGATGAATTATTCAATTATGTTCAATAACGTTAATCATAGTTATATCCATTTACTGAGATTGAAATTTTGGTCGATCGATTAGATGATTGCTAGACCTGAATATCTACAGTGTGCTCCTGCCTTGAATAGGTATAATAATAATACATAATAATATTTATTAAGCTCAACAATTATTGTTAGAATTTTAGGCTGGAAATGTGAGAAAATATAATACTCAATACACTTAATTGTCTTTATTAACGATAAACTATTCTGGAACATACAACACGAATACAATGAAGAATATTTAATTCTTGATAATAATATCAATATAGACCGATCGTCACGGGAGTTCAGTTGAGACTAATGTTAACCGCTGACAACCCAAAATACTGAAAGTACCTGATGTCATAAAACTTACCCTTCTTTGCATCCTTGTGTAGTTTACTCCTACACTATTCTATCCACAGTATCGTTGCTATTTTCAACAATTATTCACATAACAGATATAACAATATTGGAATGAGTAAAATAGATACAAGTCAAAATGAAAAGAACTTACTTTTTACAAAATGTAATAAATTCATTCATTGAATAAGGTTCGCCGTCCAAAATGAAACTATAAATGCGATTTCTGAAAAACCTAAAATATTCAACAACTTGTAAATGCTTAGGAAGAAAATCAAACAAACGCATGGCTATATACAAAGGTCCTCTTTCAAATCTAGTTGAACCATGGATTGGAAAGAAGAAGGGATGAACTTGCCTAGTATTATTTTTATTGATATATGGTAAAAAATAACTTTTCTGCAACTTGAGGAAGACAAAAAGACGATAAATGAATAGACCAAACACTGTTTGTATTCTGTTGGATCTAAAAACTCCGCGGCAGGATTCTCGAAAGCCCAACCCACACATTATCCTCAAGACCCTTTTTTGAATGAGTAAAATTTCGTCAGCACTAGACGAACTGCCCCAAAAGATAATTCCATACGCTACTACAGATTGGAAACTGGCGAAGTAGATAGTTCTCATAACTGCAGCCTCTACCTTGCTTCTGATCATGATAAACATATAAGCAGCAGAGTCTTTCTCAACTTAGCCGCATGGTGATCCCACCGTAGATGTTTGTCCAGAGCAACACCCAAGAAATAAACTGAGTCCTCCAATGTGACAGTACTGCTACCAAGGCACAGAGAGGTAGGATAGCCTTCCACAGACTTTCCGCCGCGAAAGAAGATACCCTGAGTCTTGCTATGATTCAGAATTAGACCATTGTTGTTACACCACTTATCTACAGCCAAAAACGCATCTCTACCCGCCTGGATACAGGATGCGATATCCCTTGATATAACTAAGAAATTGCTGTCGTCAGCATAAAGAATTGACCTACAATTATATAATGGCTTTATGTAGCAAAGAGAGTTTACAAAGACAATAAAAAGCAAAGGGCCCAGCACACTTTCCTGAGGAACGCCTCTAGTAAGATGTCGTTTCTCAGAGGAGTGAACTGTGCCATTTAAAGTGAGAACAACTCTCTGACGACGATTGCTCAGGTAGCTCTCGACAAACTTCAAGGAGATATCTCTAACGCTATACAGCTCAAGCCTAGAGAGTAAGGCCTTATGCCCAATAGAGTCAAAAGCCTTAGTCAAGTCGAACAGCAAAGCCAATGGAACCTTGCCATCCTCAAGCGCCACAAAAACAGCATTTACCAACTCGAATATAGCAGTCTCCGTGCCCATATTCCTTGTAAAACTATGCTGACTATCAGCAAAAACATTGAACTTTCGAAAAAAATTGAGGAGTCTGAGAGCCAGAACTTTCTCAAATATTTTGAAAAAACTATACATAAACTATATATAACTACTCAAATCACATGCATTTCCCTTTTTAAATAGTGGCTTAACCAAAGCAACCTTGAGGTCATCAGGAAAGCAACCTTCTAATGCACAATTGATTAGATGTGCAAGGGGGCCACATATAATATGGATACTTTTGTTTATGATGGACATGAGAATTCCATCATGACCAGAGGAATTAGACGGTTTTAGCATATTTACAGCTGCTTTAACATCATCCTCTGTGACATCAAAAAAATAAAACATGTCATTGGACCTGTTACAGAGTTCAATGGAATCTTCTGATTGTAAGGCAAGTCTTTCTCACAGTTTTTACCTGATAGAGAGTTTATTACCCTCCAGACTGCCTTTGACTTGTTTGCGGAGTTTGCTATGAAGTTGCTGTAATGAGAGTTAAGAGCCTGGGTAATTGAATAGTCATAATGCTTCTTATAGGTTCGATAAAGAGTTCTGAACTCTGGTCGAGCTTCAGAAACAACAAAAAGATTATCTAGTATTTTCTTCCTTCAATTGATAGAAGGATTTAGCTTATATATTTGACTACGCGATCTATACACCACTTTTTCAAAGGACAATGAATGTTGAAGATTGATTGGAAAACAGCAACAAAAGATATATATCCCATGAAACAGCAGATAATGCTACAAGAAAATCACTTACAGCCTTTTCACTCATCTGTCTCTTCGAAACTTTTTCAATCCGACAACTATCAACTGGTATTTCAGTTCTTTAGAATAGTGTCTTGAGATATGACAAGAAGGTATGAACTGAATAATTTTTTATACGTTTCTTTGGTCGTGTGATATTTCTACGTTTAATATACACATCTTATATATAAACATGAGCGTACCCAGCTTTTGGCCTAGGGGAGGGAGAGGGCGAGTCAGATATTTTAGGTCGGATCGTCCGCGGCTGTTTTGTCATACACACTACACAAACACACCTACATGAAACATTAGGTATATGTGGTGCAGTGTGTAGGTCAAACAGCCGCAAATGATTCTACTTTATAGTTAGTTAAAATAAATAAAAGTAAAGTTGACTATGCATGCGTTTTCATTTTATTTGAATCGTAATATTCGAGTATCTTCTGCAAAACGGTTTATAACGTCTTCCGTCAAAGAATCGCCCATACTGTTCACAATTTTTTTATATGCACTGACCAAACAAAGTCCATTTAACCTGTCTTCAATCATTGCTGATCTCAGCCACGTTTTCACGCGTCTGAGTGTACTGAATGATCTTTCAATTGTAGCCGTGGAATAAGGCATTGCCAGTAAAATTTCTACGGCTGTTTTCACTTTCGAATAACATTCTGCTCGTTATATTTATTCCGTTATCTCCAAATCTTCGTAGTCCTCCTGCTTGTTAACCCAAAAAGTGCGCCAAAGTTCGGCTTCAGATGTGATCCCTTCTAGTTCATAAAATTTGGATACTTTGTCGATACATTTTCTTAATTTTGAAAGTGTAATTTTCAATATTTGAGCAGGGTGTAACAATGAAAGAGCAAACGCTGGTTAATGCTTTTTACCGAATCTTGCCTCTGAGGAGGATAATAATTAATCCAAATAGGGCACGTACAATGGAATTAGGCGAGTTTTTACATGTTCTGCGAGATTTCCAGGGGGCAGCTGCCCCTACCTGCCCTTCCCTGGGTACGCCCATGTATATATATATATATATATATATATATATATATACCGTAGAACAGGGCTATTCTAGACTTTTTTGAAATTATTTTTAATATAGCAGAAAGAGTAAATAAAAATAATCTATTTTGATATGCTTTTTGGATAGGTTTATATACGACCAAATATTATTCTATGATAAATAGGTACTCGTTCTTACAGGGGGCTGAAGAATTTTTTTTGGCCTGTCTAAAATAGCCTCGTGGGTCGGGGATATTTTAGAATCCGTAAGAATAACGCATAAATTATAGTTACCTCATATATGGGGCTAAATTGGAAAACATATATTTTCAAATTAAGAATAATAAAAGGTATTTTGCATTGATAATTTAAAGAATGGGGTGATTTTCGAAGACTGGGGATATTTTGGAATGATTATAAAAACGTCAACCATAGTAGCCCCGATCTTCGAAAAAGTCCATAAAAAATTTTGGAGTAGCATAATGTTTATAACTTTTTGCACAATGATACTAACATCAACACCAATTTTTATATGAATCTTAACAGCTTCAACTCCCACCCACGACGCACTAGCACTGAAAGATTGGCAGGCTCAAATATTGGTTGATTTTCTGCCTCACTTTCAATGTCTAACTGACCATTACCACGGTTACGAATACTGAAATCATCTAAAGTCTGAATAAGTTAGGTTATGTACTATACTATTACAGTGTAGTTTACGCGGGATTGTGTTGTACCTAAACAGGATTGCCAGATGTAGTTACAGGTTATGAATTCTAAAATATCCTCGCATTTCCAATTTAGCCCCGTTCTACGGTATATATATATATATATATATATATTCCTGACGTTGAATCTCCTGCTATAAAGAACTTTATTATTGAAAATGAAAATGGAATAACCACGATTGAGACAATCCAAATTTCGAATGGTCCAATTTGAACAACCCACCCTGATGTAAAAATATATATATTCAGCGCTTTTCAAACAAATAAAAAATATGTGGATTTAGAATAAAATAGGAGAGAAATATGAGAAAATATCTACAAGACAGCATATTTAGAATCACATCAATCACTTCTCAAATTTCCGGCATAATACGTGATGAACATCCACCTCTGTCAAGTTCGTTATAACTAATTTTCCTCAACTAAAACTTGGGGAATTAATCGAAAAGTACAGATGTACAAAAACTATAGTTTGATCTATCTTTTTCTGCAGAGGTGAAATAAACTTCCCATAATTTATTATAGTGATAAATGTAATTAGCAATTAATAAATTGTACCACATTTCGCCGTGAAATCAAATTTGATTAGACATTTGAATAATCCATTTAATTCGCGGGCTGCGCTTTTCCATTCTAATTGAATTCCACTCTAGAAATTCACCACTTACAGTAACTATCATTAATTTCTCAGCATGGATTCTCCTAATTTTGATTAATTACTACATAAATCTATTATAAATTACGCGCTGAACCTCTAGATGATAAAAGGTTTTTCTTACACCATCCTAATTTGGCATAATTGAACTTCTTCTTTTAATTTGTCGCTCGAAATCTTTTATCAATGGGATCACATCATATTATGTTTTTCAATTCATTTAGTGAATAAATCAAGAATTTATTGTTCAACACATATTTTATTGAAGTTTTTAAATTCTGAAAATAGAGTACTATTCCTTCCTCCAGAAAAATGACAATATTTCAAACCACTATTTGAAGATAACTTATATCTTGTTCCAGAATTATAGGTTTATTAAATTCTAAGTTTAATATCATATTATATATACGCAGGGGTGGGCAACTTTTTGTGTAGTGGGGGCAGATTACGGTTTACTTTTCGAACGCCGGCCGGAGTAGAAAATTGACAAAGTCTTGTTACTTTTTTTTTTGAGAATATAAAAACAAAGTTAATTAAAAACTACGTTTATTTCTTGTATCATTGATAACCAATTACAATGAACTGAGAAAAAATGGGTGAGTATTAATTACGAAATAATAAGTATGAATGAAAATAAAATGATTTTAATACTAAATTATAAATAAAGATACTGTTATCTGTATTTAATTTAAACAAGATAAATTATATTAGTTAAGTTGATTGAAAATTTTTGATTGAAATTTTTTTTTATTATTCTTTTTAAGGGTCTAGCTGGCAGGATTGGACCCTCAAGCGGGCCGGAAGTTGACCATAGTTTAATATTTGTTTGAAATCTTAATGACAACCAATTATCAATATCAGAGTCAATGACTCAAGTAATCAAAAGAAGAGAACTACTCAGTCATAAGGTGATATATATATATATATATATATATATATATATATATATATATATATATATATATATATATATAATATATATATATATATATATATATATATATATATATATATATATATATATTATATATATATATATATATATATATATATATATATATATATATATATATATATATATATATATATATATAGTATATATATTCATATATATATATATATATATATATATATATATATATATATATATATAGATATATAAGTATATATATATATATATATTATATATATCTATATATTTATATGAATATATATACATATATATATATATATATATATATATAAATATATATATATATATATATATATATATATATATATATATATATATATATATATATATATATATATATATATATATATATATATATATATATATATATATATATATATATATATATATATATATATATAGACATCTAATACTTGTTATCCTTAAATTTTAAATTATTATTTGGAGCAGCATTACTATACTGAAACCATTAGAAAAACATCAATGTTCATATTGTTTCGTTAATGCTAACAAGGCATTATAGGGCTATCAGATAAATGCTTATTATATGGTACCTGAGTTCAAGGAATCAAGAAAGAATTCTTTCGAAATTTTTTCACAATAGCTAAGAAGTTCTTCTCTACTGCCTATTGGAATATCTCTTCACCATCCACCCACATTCCCTTTGCCATATTCTAGTCACTAAGATTCACTTCCTTCACGGAAGATTTGACAGATATAGAAAATTTTCAATTCCGACATGTCGGAAAATAAGTGGTTTCTATTCATTCAGTTAGTTGCTGTACTAGAGTCTATTTTCCGATTAATAAAAATTTCAAATATTCTCTATATCTGGTAGTGAACAAACGGCTTTCCTGACAGTTAATGAATATACAAAAATTAAGGGAGAAGCGGACCTTTATGGTAGTTCAAATATTTGATAATTTATTTTAAAGATCTGAATTGAAAATACCGCAAGTTATATACCTTCGTAGTACGAAATTACATGACAGTTCAAACATCAAATTTAACAAATAAAACTTTCTTGATTTAAACCTGGTTATAACCAGTAGTGTCCCAGAATCGAATTATCAAGTTGGAGTACTTAAATCTCATTATCGTACAACTGGAATATTTATTCATCCAGAGGAATAAGGCTATCTCATTAATCAATTTGGTTCCAGAATTGTCAGCCCAGTTTCATCATGTCACTCTTCTTCAATGTCACAAAAAGTTACGTCTGTCGCTTTTCTCACATGACATGACATAATTTGCCTAATGCTGAGTGTTGTAGCAAGGGATCTGGTTTCTCAGTCTACGTTCTAGTCGAAAGAATTTTATACACGGAAACATGAAAGTGTTAAAATTCGGAATATATTGAAGTTGAAACTGAAGCAGCGAGTATTCTTTTTTTTCTATGCAACAGATATATTAAATATTTAAAATTCTAAAAAGCCAGTAAGAGCAGTTTCAGACTCATCATTTCGAACGAATGAAATGAAAATATGTGACGTTTTACTGAAACATCTCTAAATGCATATAATTACCATACTATGAATAAAGTCGTATCAAGATTCGATAGTTTCATATATATTTTGAAAAATATTGTATTTTTCCCACTTGTTACAATGAATAAATAATTTTCAATTGTTAGTAATAGTCCATTTTGACTTGATTTCATATAATTAATACTCATGAAGTATAAACTTTAAAATAAAAACACTTGGCTTATGTTTCACAAAATAAAAAATATTTAGATACTGTATTTAGCAGTAACGAAAAGTCGACATGTTTCGAGTTATGAACTCATTATCAAGACTGACTACAGGAGAGTATTGCATCGTAATTTATAAAACAGACAAAAGCAAAGGTGATACCTAAAAATCAATTTGTTCGTTTACAAGAGGTAATTGAGGGCGGAACATATTTTGAGAATTTCAAAAAGGTAAAGGCGTTTTCCTTTGTTACCTGAATGTAACAATTTGGTTTTGTTGAAATCCAGGAAGTGATTGAATTTTATACAATGTTCAGAGAAGCCAGTGGTATTTTTGTTTTGTTAAATTGACTTTTTATGTTCTTCAACAAGAATATTTATATTCCTTCCTGTCTGTCCAATATAGAAAGCAGGACATTCGTCGCAAAATATTTTGTAAATACCACTGTTTTCTCCGATGTTAGATTTTTCTTTATTATTGACCAAGAATGACTTCAAGTTTCTTTTATTTGTACAAATTGTTTAAACGTTATTTTTCGATAGCCTGTTACAAATTTTGCTACTCAAATTAGGCACATAATTTATTGGGAAGTATTTTTGTTCTTCATTAATAGTTTGCGTGGGGTATATTGAATGCAACAGATCCTTTATTCGTTTTTTCCCAATGAGCTTGTCGATAAGACTTTTATTGTAACCGTTATTGATGGCTAATAATTTAATTGTATTAACTTCAGTTTGAAAATTTGTTTCCGATAATGGAATCGTGAACAACCTATGTATGGACGAATGAAAAGCACTGAGTTTTATTTTAATGTGTTGGTTACTGTCGCTGTGAATTAAAGCATCTGTGAAGATTGGTTTTCTATAAATGTTGAAAGTAAGAGAATTCAAATTCCTAGCAATCTGAACGTCTAAGAAAATCAAGGTACCGTTTTCGTTTTCTACTTCTTTTGTAAATTGAATCGAGTTGTAGAAAGTATTTATATATTTGAGGAAATTATCTAACTGCCTATCTGTACCGGTCCAAATACAAAAAATATCATCTACATAACGCCTCCATAATGAAACGTTAGTAATTAAATTATTAACAGCATTGAAACATTTTTCTTCTAAGTTATTCATGAAAATTTCACTCAACAAAGGCGATAACGGTGATCCCATGGGCACTCCGTCTTCTTGTTTGTATATTATATTATTAAATTTGAAATAACTCTTGAAGTCATTCTTGGTCAATAATAAAGAAAAATCTAACATCGGAGAAAACAGTGGTATTTACAAAATATTTTGCGACGAATGTCCTGCTTTCTATATTGGACAGACAGGAAGGAATATAAATATTCGTGTTGAAGAACATAAAAAGTCAATTTTACAAAACAAAAATACCACTGGCTTCTCTGAACATTGTATAAAATTCAATCACTTCCTGGATTTCAACAAAATCAAATTGTTACATTCAGGTAACAAAGGAAAACGCCTTGACCTTCTTGAAATTCTCGAAATATGTTCCGCCCATAATAGTCAATTACCCCTTGTAAACGAACAAATTGATTTTCAGGCATCACCTTTGCTTTTGTCTGTTTTATAAATTACGATGCAATACTCTCCTGTAGTCAGTGTTGATAATGAGTTCATAACTCGAAACATGTCGACTTTTCGTTACTGCTAAATACAGTATCTAAATATTTTTTATTTTGTGAAACATAAGCCACGTGTTTTTATTTTGAAGTTTATACTTTATTCTTTATGATGTTTCACCAAGTGATGTGCGAGAATTCAATCTCAGTAATTAATACTCACATGTCAACGTGATTCTAGTGAATTGAAATGAGAACTCAAACCAAATAAATGGGTCTCGCCATTCTGTCATTTCTCCCTCTCCGTTTCATTTTTCCATGTTACGCACAGAATGACAGATCATGTAAAAAGCTTTGCATTTGTAGTCCAAGATCCCAGAGCCGCCAGACGTCCCTTATTTTCTCAGTAATAAAATTTGTGGGATGAAGTAGTGCTCGTATGTACTTTCAATGTATGGATACTCGTTATCTTGTGCCGATGGCCAATTTCCAGGTATCAGGTGCTAAAGATGGAAAAAAACTCGACCTACTTATCTTATTTTCTCACACTTGATTTTTATATATGATACTCAGGGAACCATTTCAATACCTTATGCAAGCTGCCAGACCGATCGTATAGGCCAAACGTCCCGCTAGACACACATTAAGTGTGAGTATGACAGTATGAGCGAAATGTCATGATTCGCCCATTTAAAATTAAAATAATAATATTGAAAGTACGCATACTCAAACATAGAGCATGCTTGACTAGACACTAAATATAGAAGGGAGTTCAACACGCATTGATAATCACTATTGCGCTTAAAAGGGCGAATCAAGACATTTCGCTCATACTGTCATACTCTTAATGTGTGTCTAGTGGAATGTTTGGCCCATACGATCGGTCTGACAGCTTGCATAAGGTATTGAAATGGTTCCCTGAGTATCATATATAAAAATCAAGACTGAGAATAGAGGCCTCGGTAGACCAGCGGTAAGGTGAACCGCCTTATACCGTTTGTAAACCGAGGATTGTAGGTTCGAGTCCCACCTTGCTCTTGGGTGTTGTGTATGTCCAGAATTTAGTGGTTATAGATTTAAGAGAAATTGTTGGGTAATGTGCATCGTTCACAAGCCCATTGGCCGTTCGGAACCGGCGTTAAACTGTAGGTCCCTCGAGTTAAAAAAAAAAAAAAAGACTGAGAAAATAAGGTAAGATAAGGTAAGTAGGTCGAGCTTTTTTCCATATTTAGCACCTGATACCTGGAAATTGGCCGTCGGCACAAGATAGCGAGCATCCATATATAGAAAGTACATACGAGCACTACTTCATCCCACAAAGTTTATTACTGAGAAAATAAGGGACGTCTGGCGGCTCTGGGATCTTGCTCTATTGGTTATTAAGTAGAATGACAACAACAATGGAAAACTTGGTACTTCTCGGACCAAGCTGGAAAACTCCTCAAAGAAAAAGCGTTCTGGTAATGGGTACTCTCCGGATGATTTCGAATTGATAAATTAGAAGAGATTATTTATAAAATCTTTCTTCTTTCATAAATGTCTAGGTAATTAGCCTTTTAGTTATTTCAGAGCGATGCTAGTTTGATTTGATTTAGAAATTTCAATAAAGTATCAAGGCAGAGTAACTCCAAGCCACTGCGGGCATTGGCTTCAGCTTACCATAATAAACGTGAGCTTTCATAAAAAAAGAAGAAGGAGTTGTTAAAGCTATTTGAAAAAGATTTAATTCTCTAAATAGATTTGAAATTTTTATAATAGTTTATAAATTATTTTATATTTGGGAAATAATAATTCTTTTTCGTTTTATGATCGAATTCACTGGCCAGACAGATTATTATTCCAATTTTTCCACCTTCATAATTAAATATAACAAAAAGGATAACTTGAAGAAAAAGCAGCGGTTTAAGAACTATAAGGGGCACAACTCGAAAAAATAACTAATTATTCTTAGTTTCTTCAAAGCGGTAACTGTGCTTCTAATAAATGAAAAGCCTATCAAGTCTCGCATCATATTACAATGGCAAATAGACAAGTCCAATATAGATAAAACTCTTCCATAAAACGCAGTAACCCAAGTATGTTCGCACATATCAAACGGTGTTTGATGGGAAATGAAAAACTCTAATTGGATCTCGTATCCTAATTGTGTTGCCAAGCCTTTCGTTTCAATTTATTTCCACTTTGTTCATTGCGGCATGACTAGATATTAGATATTGAACATATATATTATGTCGACAGGGTAATCTTTCTGAAAGAGGAAATAATTTTTCCACAATTTGGTAGCATTGACGGAAAATTTATCTTCATGAACTGAGAACATTTGTTGTTATCGGATGTCAACAATCAAACGAAATAATTGAACGGAATTCTCTGTCTCAGAATTTATTTTTCATTGTTGTTTGCCCTCAAGCTTGCTTTGAGGGGCATCTGAATTGATATAAAACAGAGGTTTTCTAAATCGTTAATATATGTTGATATATTGAAAATCTAACGATTGAATGAATAGTATATGTATGCAATTGCTAATTAAGTTATTTACAAATAGTAGACATCAAAGAGTGACAAAAAAAAGTCAACAGAGTAGTGTGGGTGGTAGTGGGTTTCTAATCCTTTTTAATACTCCCTAACCATGATTTCCGGGATATTTTTGATGTCTGAAATGAATAATAGTATATTATTCAACGAGCACAAAATGATTGCTATTTTTCACGAGGGTGAAGTTTGCGACACGAGCTGCAAGCGAGTGTCGTAATTCACCCGAGTGAAAAATTGTAATTTTGTGCGAGTAGAATACTATACTTTGTCCACGACTTCCTCGAAAAAATTAGTAATAATCTGCATTTTCAACAATAAAAATAGTTATCAAAAGCGTTGACATAACATTTTCTGTGTTCACTGAAAACTGCATACTCACGTGAACGTCAACTATTTCACTTGACATCGATTCCATTCCTTTCTTTCACTCTAATAAAAATGAAATAGATAATTTATTAGAGTAAATATTCAATAAGTTGGGCATTATATTAAATATTAGTTTAATAATTTGCCTAAAAGTTATCTTAGTTACATAAAACCTAAAAATCTAATAACAATACTATCCTAACAATGTGAATGATAGTCTCAAGTTTGGACATACGTTTTGAGTGTGACGTCATGCAGTGTATAATAAACCATTATACACACTAGTGAATAATAGGTATAATTGTACTTCAGGAAGCACACGTATAATGAATGATTTATAGTACAGTCGTGGACAAATATTTTTTCCCGGTACATATTGTCATCTTCAGCGGTTCTCATCAGATCGAATAAGTGGAAATTTGGTATCTGGGCTTATTTTCAAGGCAGAACGAAACTATCAAAATTGAAGTAAATTGTAACTTTATGAAATACCGTCTACTGGTTAAAATAAATTTCAGTTAAAATTAACCAGCATAGGAGATCCGCAGTTCAAAATGTGTTCCAATATGTTCCACGTTAAAGCTTGGTGAAAGGGATGAGAATGAAAGGAGTCGAAAATGCATTGCACCGCTTTATTTCCGAATTAACAAGTTGAAGAGATAACTACGTCATAATAAAATTTTGTAAAGGCAGAGTTTTCATTATCAAATGCGCTAAGAAGCGCAAAATCCTAGGACCCACCTAAACCCAGGAGTTATATACAAAATCCCCAGGATTACATTTCGGAATAAAACCCCAGTACTGTAATCTTGAACAAAAACCCAGGAGTTATAAATGAAAACCTGAGGAGGGGAACCTGAGTTCAAACAACCTAGGACTGTAATTTTGAATTGAACAGAGCTGAACATCAATAGACAACCCTACGGTTAGAAGAATACCAAAAACAACTACCACAAGTTAAAAAAGATACCGGTAGAAGAAGAATATGAAAAGAACATATCCAAGATAAACATACAGGTTTTCCTCAACAGTTTAGAGATATAAAATGCTCAGTATACTGATTTCTCGAGCTCATAATTTTTTCTCTTCATTTTTGTAGTATATAGTAGATAGTATCAACCAACTAGTTACCTTAGCGGTTTTTTCTTAATTAATTATTTTTTTTTAATACAAATTATAACAAATATGTATTCTCTGAATCAATGACTATTTTTAATAGAGATTTTAGTGAAGTATATTTTTGTTTCATTGTCTGTATTCGAAATAAATCAGATTAAATAGTATATGTGGTTTCCATTTTGGATAGCCGGAGAAAACGTTTATCTTAATCTAGAGTAGTACATTATACAATTGACGCCCTTGTACATGGGGCTCGATGTTATATAAATAAATATATATATATATATATATATATATATATATATATATATATATATATATATATATATACTTGCTGACCCAGTAAACGTTGTTCTGCCATATAAATTATTTTTATCTATCTATCCTCAGATTAAATAGTATATGTGGTTTCCATTTTGGATAGCCGGAGAAAACGTTTATTTTAATCTAGAGTAGTACATTATACAATTGACGCCCTTGTACATGGAGCTCGATGTTATATAAATAAATATATATATATATATATATATATATATATATATATATATATATATATATATATATATATATATATATATATACATATATATATATATATATATATTTACATATATATATATATATATATATATATATATATATATATATATATATATATACTTGCTGACCCAGCAAACGTTGTTCTGCCATATAAATTATTTTTATCTATCTATCCTTCTATCTATCTATCTATCTATCTATCTATCTATATATCTATCTATCTATCTAATTATGTATCTATCATTCTATCTATCAAATATCTATCAATCTATCGGACCCGACAAACGTTGTTCTGCCATATAAATTACTTTTATCTATCTATCTTTCTATGTATTCATCTATCTGCCGATGTGAAAATTTAGAGTTGTGTGTATTTTTTAATGCAACATCATAAAAAAATGAAAATAAAAAATTTTGTCCAAAAAATTTATAAAAATGTTTAGGGAGGACCACCCTAATCACTTAGGGGTATGAAAAATATATTACGATCTATCCTCAGACCGACTATTGTTATTTTCGACCCTATAGTAGATCGGAGGATAAAATTTAAAAAAAATGAAAATCGCGATGGAATTTTCATTCTGTCTTGTCATGACAAAATAAAAATAAAAATCTTGCCAAAAGAATTAAAGTTTTTAATCAACAAATTAAAGTAGGGGTTCATCGTAGAGGGGTGAAAAATTAGGATTGTATGTATTTATGAATGCTGTATCATAGGAAAAATAGAACAGAAAATTTTGTCTGAAACAAAAAATAAAAATTAAGGGGACCACTCTCAACATTTAGGGGGATGAAAAATAGATTTTGTCCGATTTTTAGACCTAGCCGATATGCACACAAAATTTTATGAGAATTGGTCGAGCCATTTCGGAGAAGTTTAACAAATAAAAAATAGGGGTTGATCGTAGAGGGGTGAAAATTTAGGGTTGTATATATATTTTTGAATGCTGTATCGTAAAAAAAATAGAACAGAAAAATTTGTCTGAAAAAAAAAATAAAAATTAAGGGGGATGAAAAATAGATGTTGGCCGATTCTCAGACCTACCCAATATACACACCAAATTTAATTAGAATCGGTCGAGCCTTTTCGGAGGAGTTTAGCTTCTAACACCGTGACACGAGAATTTTATATATTAGATATATATCTAAGTGTAAGTTTCACATTACAAAATTCAGTCAAAATTTTGTCATTTTCAAACTTTGGACAAAAGAGTAGCAGAAATAGATGAAAATTTTCAATCTGGTGGCAAAGATATGAAATTAATCATTAATATCATATTCAAAATTCGGCCTTCTAGTGTTCTCTGAAGGATCTGAAAAGCTAGTTGTTTGAAGATATTTGCAACCCAAAACCCAGTCCAAATTAGGTTAGTCGGTTTCTATTCGAATGGAGTTTATGTAGGAATAGTGTCTCGTGGGGGTATAAACTTTTTCCTCAACCTCCGATATTTGTAAGAAGAGATTTAAATGTTTTAATGTTTTTTGATGATTTTTGCACCTCTACACACACCTCCAGATTGAGGTAGGCAGTGATGGGCAAAGTACTACATGCGGGCCAACTCCGGCCCCCGAAAGGATATAATCCGGCCCGCCTAAGATGCATCGAAATGAATAAACTAGCAGAAGAAAGTAGAATAAAACATGCATAAGTACAGGAGCCAGCTAGATTTTCCGCGTAGTTCAACACACCAAAACAAATATTCGAAGACAAAGATTGGCGTACCGATTTGCTCTAACACTATAACAAATTGAATAAAAAATTTCGAGGAAAGAACCGATCTTTAGGTGAAACTTGAGGTTATCTGAAATTATTCGAAAATCAACATTGTCTCTTTCATAACTGCATGCAGAAGAACAATTTAATACACTTTTCATGTTTAAAATCCATGACCTATTGAGTGAGAACAAATTGAAATAAGTTAGTCGGGATTTGAAGAAACTTCAAACAGGATTAGAAATAAGGAATTAAAATTATAAGGATATTCAGTAATCGCTAGATGTTTTTTCGATACCGTTCAATGTAGACCCAGAGAATAACTCTACAGAATTGCAGTTATAAATTATTGAAATGCAGTGCAGCATCCATTTGAAACAATTGTTCCGAAATTAGTATATTATGGCAAATCATAATCAACTTCATATGTCTCACACGCCTACCATGGCATCTTCGATTAAAAACTATATTTTAATTTGTAACTAAGATTTGTGCGATTTGTGTATTGTTCATTTGGTTAGAAGGTCTCAAAACAAAATACACCCATGAAAAAAGTTTGCCCACCACTGAGGCGGAGAATTTAAATTTCGTACGTGGATTGAGTTTGAGTTGAGAAAGTGCCTTTTGGTAGTTTCAACAATTTTTTTCAACCGCCGTTATTCAAATGTAGGGTTTTCATGTTTTATTGTGATCTTTGTGCTTATGTTCACGTCAACAGATTTATATGGTTGAGAATATATGTGAAGAGAAACAGAAATGAGGGGAAAATACTATCTTGATGTTGGAGCTCTTGATTCACCTCAAAGTGTCTCATTTTGGAAGGAAGCACAGCTGAATCATTAATTGAAATCATCGTACATTCATTTGATTAGAGAATATATTATCCATCACTCAGATTTGCAATTAGACTCATTATGTGGAATCCATTTATTAACGTAATACATTTGTTCCTTCGACATATGAGAATAGTAATGAATCGAATTAGTAAACGTCTTATATAATTAAACGTAATTTGGATATCGGATCGACGGAATTAGCAAGGACTTAATAGTGTTTTCGTCGGGCAAATTGGATGCATTCGGATTAGCGCATCCTAAAATGATTATGAATGCAGATTATTCACTAGATTTAATTGAATTTCAGTAGAATTGAAATCAATCGTTATTCGTTAGAATTTCAACGCCTGATTTCAATAAATACTAGGCAAGTTCTACTATTTTGGAAATTTGTGACACACATCATTAAAACAAGGAGTTGAAGACTACCAACAATGAATAATAGTTCGAAATAACTGAAAAACAAGCTTCAATAGAAAAAAAACTCTATCGAAGCGAGCTGCATTAGAAAAGCAGGTTTTCGAAACGTATAAAGTTTGAAAAATTTATTCATTCAATTATGATTTTTGTTCCAAATCTAAATCAAAAAAAGCGCCCTCTATCGTATAAACAATATTTATTTCCTCCTCTGGAGGGTCAATACCCCAACCAATTATATCGAAATAAATACCTTCCAAGATATCATACGAAACTTCCTACATACAAAATTTCAACCATACGGTCTCAAAATTGCGCCTTCTATCGAGTAAACAAAATTTATTTCCTCTCCTGGGGATCAAGCCCCCAAGCAATTCCTACCAAAACCAATTCCATCCAATATATCATATGAAACTACCTACTCACAAACTTTCAATCGTATTGCTCCAAAATTACGCTCTTTATCATGTAAACATTATTTATTTCTTCTCCCAGGGAGTCCCAACCAATTTGAACAAAAACCAATACCTTCCAAGATATCTTTCGAAAATACCTACTTACTAACTTTCAACCCTATTACTCCAAAATTGCGAGCTCTATCGTGTAAACAAGATTTATTTCCTCCCCCAAGGGGCCAACCCACCATTCAATTCGAACCAAGAACAATCCCATCTAAGATATCATACGAAACTACCTATTCACAAACTCTCGACCCTATTGCTACAAAATTGCGTCATTTATCCTGTAAACAAGATTTATTTCACCCTCAGGGGGGTCAACCCCCTAACCAGTTCGAACCAAAACCGATCCCATTCAAGATATCATACGAAAATACCTATTTACAAACTCTCATACCTATTGCTACAAAATTGCGCCATTTATCCTGTAAACAAGATTTATTTCCCCCTTAGGGGGGTCCATCCCCCAACCAATTCGAACCAAAAACAATCTCATCCAAGATATCATGCGAAACTACCTATTTACAAATTTTCAATACTATTGCTTCAAAATTGCGCTCTTTATCGTGTTAACAACGCTAAAATACATAAGCTTATATATATCAATCAAATCATGAAAAACATACTTGTCGACCGTGGTCAATTTCATACATTACATGAAGGGAACAAGGTAAATTCTTTAATAAATTAAAAATTATCAAACAACTTTCCAAGGAAGCTGGTTATACGTATTCAGCAACGCACGTTCGATTGTGAATGCAGATTTTGCG
The DNA here is from genome assembly GCA_030704885.1 of Cynegetis impunctata. NCBI lineage: Eukaryota > Metazoa > Arthropoda > Insecta > Coleoptera > Coccinellidae > Cynegetis > Cynegetis impunctata. The sequence continues at coordinate 121,710 of JARQZK010000050.1, forward strand.
TTGCTGAACCAGCTTCCTTGGAAAGTTGTTTGATAATTTTTTAAACTATGTAGATACTAACTTGCTTATTTTGAATTGGATACCCTATATATGAATACATTTTTAGATTCTACGCAAGATTCTAGGCAGATTTTATGTATTATGTCCTATACCTAAGTCTAAGCGTTTTTGACATATTTAGGTTTTTATGTCAAAAATGACGATTGCAAGCCCTAATATAATTATCAATTGTTCCTATAAGGATTCCCGTATTACTTACTTTGGGGTGGATTCCTTATTGAAAAAGACTTTCTTTAATAGATTTTGTATAGTATTTGGATAACTTATCATACAGGGTGTTCGAAAAAAAGATCTAAAATGAGATTGAGAAAACTGACAAAAATCAATTTTTTCAAATGGAAACCCCCATTTTTCTTATTAAGTAGTATTTAGCATTTAAAAAGAAGGCAACTTTGTATGAAGTTATCTATATCTAAAATTTGAAGTTTTCGAAATATTGCCAATTTAATATTTTTATATGGCGATTTTGCATTTAATCGTTAAACAATTAGATCTAGGATAGCCACGATCGTATTTGACATTTCAAATCATCGTAATGGCATCCCCGTTAAATTATACAAACGAAGATTATTTAAACTTATTTATTATTTATGGACAATGTGATAAATTATTTCAAGAACATGTGCGACCCGATATCCTCATAAACAAAAACCATCACCAAATACTGTTAAACGAATTATAGAAAACTTCAAGAATTTTGGATCCGTAAAGGCATAAGTGTACAAAAAGAAACCAGTTGTTAACAATGAAAATATTAAAATAGCAATTTTGGGATATTTTGAAGCATATCCAACAAAATCTTCAAGGCAGATAGCATTAGAATCAGGCTTATCTAAATCGTCAGTTCTAAGAATTTTACGGAAACACAAATATCATCCCTATGCTATCTATATTTTCATTAGTGCAGCATTTAAATGAAAATGATTTAGATGAGCCTTAAAAGTTTAAATAATTTTCGTTTGAATAATTTAAACGGGGTGCCATTACGATAATTTGAAATGTCAAATACGATCGTGGCTATCCTAGATCTAATTGTTTAACGATTAAATGCAGAATCGCCATATAAAAATATTAAATTAACAATATTTCGAAAACTTCAAATTTTAGGTATAGATAACCTTCTACAAAGTTACCTTAATTTTTGATGCTAAATATTACAAAATAAGAAAAATGGGGGGTTTCCATTTGAAAAAATTGATTTTTGTTAGTTTTCTCAATCTCATTTTAGATCTTTTTTTTCGAACACCCTGTATGATTAGTTATCCAAATACTATACTAAATCTATTAAAGCAAGTCTTTTTCAATAAGGAATCCACCCCAAAGTAAGTAATACGGGAATCCTTATAGGAACAATTGATAACTATATTAGGGCTTGCAATCGTCATTTTTGACATAAAAACCTAAATATGTCAAAAACGCTTAGACTTAGGTAAAGGAAATAATACATAAAATCTGCCTAGAATCTTGCGTAGAATCTAAAAATGTATTCATATATAGGGTATCCAATTTAAAATAAGCAAGTTGGTATCTACTTCCGGTATAACCGGAAACGCCATCATCTTGAAAATATTTTAGTTCGAGTTGCCCCTATCAACATTAGTATACTGTCAAATTTTCAAAAAGTTTCCTATGTGTAGTTTTCCATATTACAGATCGCGTTCTTTCCCGGTGGGACACCCTGTATATATACATATATATATATATATATACTATATATATATATATATATATATATATATATATATATATATATATACATATATATATATATATATATATATAAAGATATATATATCTATATATATATATTATATATATATATATATATATATATATATATATATATATAAAGAGATATATGAAATTGAGTTTTTAGTGCCAAGCATCATAAAAAGTCATGAAACGAAAAACTATCTTGGTCCTGGGTCCAACTTTGCTAATCGCACCCATTTTAATAAGCAGGTATTCAAAGTGAAAACCTGCTAAAAAACTAAAAAGTGGTAAATGATTTTCAATAAATTTAAATTAGGAATAGTGTAATTAAAAAACCAGTTACTTTTATTGTAGAAAATCATGGGGTGCTTGGAGTCAATTGTTATAAGATTTTAAGGTAATTTTTGTTAATTTTACTATTCTCAATTTGAATTTATTGAAAATTAATTTCTACTTCACTACTACTTCGCTTCTCTATTACAGGGTGTTTTTCAGATTTTTAAACTAATATTTATTTTCTACCTTTTAGTTCGGTTATCTACAAAAGCGGGTTTTTCATTTTTTAAACTGTCATTCATTTACAACTTTTCAGTTCCGCTTACTACAAACTCGTGAGTTCTGATATAACGTGTACACTAATTTACATTATTGCTGAGCGTATGTTCTAATAGGACGAGCTCATTAGGAGGCCTCGCCATATTTTAAAAAAAAGCAACACATTCACCATAAAAAACATTCTGGAATGACATGAATACCGTGGCCGGGTGGCATTTCAGAATTTCAATTTATGAATCCGAGAAATGTTCTATATTGAATATAGGTGCAAAAATATTATTTTCCTGGAACCAATTTCCTTATTCCAGACACGACGCGAATGAAAGATTGGCATGTGGATAAGTAACAGTAACACGCGTCAGCTGTATTCGTATATACCTATTATTAATAAAGTATAAACTTCAAAATAAAAAACACTTGGCTTATGTTTCACTATATAAAGATATTTAGATACTGTTATTGTTAAGCGATATTTAGAGATGAACCCCAATTTAACAACTCAGGCAGTCAACGAAACAATGTCTGCCTTAAACATTTGTTTGAAACAGAGTTTTTTTAAATTTAATAATATATTATACAAAAAAGAAAACGGATTGCCTATGGGATCACCGTTATCGCCTTTGTTGAGTAAAATTTTCATGAATAACTTAGAGGAAAAAATTTTCTATTCTGATAATAATTTAATTACTAACGTTTCATTATGGAGGCGTTATGAAGATGATATTTTTTGTATTGGGACCAGTACAGATAGGCAGTTAGATAATTTCCTCAGTAAAGTAATAAATACTTTCTACATCTTGATTCAATTTACAGAAGAAGTAGAAAACGAAAACGGTACCTTGAATTTCTTAGACGTTCAGATTGCTAGGAATTTGAATTCTCTTACTTTCAACATTTATAGAACACCAACCTTCACAGATACTTTAATTCACAGCGACAGTAACCAACACTTTAAAATAAAACTCAGTGCTTTTCATTCGTTCATACATAGGTTGTTCACTGTTCCATTATCGAAAACAAATTTTCAAACCGAAGTTAATACAATTAAATTATTAGCCACCAATAACAGTTACAATGAAAGTCTTATCGATAAGCTCATTGGGAAAAAACGAATAAAGTATCGCAGTGGCGCACCCAGGGGGACAGCCATGGGGCTGCACCCCCCCCCCAAGAAAAATCTAACATCGGAGAAAACAGTGGTGTTTACAAAATATCTTGCGACGAATGCCCTGCTTTCTATATTGGACAAACAGGAAGGAATATAAACATTCGTGTTGAAGAACATAAAAAGTCGATTCTACAAAATAAAAATACCACTGGCTTCATCATTTCCTGGATTTCAACAAAACCCAATTGTTACATTCAGGTAACAAAGGAAAGCGCCTGGACCTTCTCTAAACTCTCGAAATAAGTTCCGCCCATAATAGTCAATTCCCCTTGTAAACGAACAAATTGATTTTCAGGTATCACCTTTGCTTTTGTCTGTTTCACAAAATAAGATGTAATACTCTCCTGTAGTCAGTCTTGATAATGAGTTCATAACTCGAAACATGTCGACTATTCGTTACTGCTAAATACAGTAACTAAATATTTTTATATAGTGAAACATAAGCCAAGTGTTTATTATTTAAAAGTTTATACTTCATTCTTTATGATGTTTCACCAAGTGTTGTGCCAGAATTCAATCTCACCTATTATTATTATATTTGATTAGTAAATTGTGAAAGTGATTCAGTAGAAGTAGAAAATACAGTCAGTGTTGGTTAATGTGAGTAATATGCTCTTTATGGATATGAAAATATGAGTATAGTACCAGAGTATAATTATAGATTACGTATGACTTTCAAGTGCAGAATTGATTATAATTTCTACAATAATCCGCTATCTACTTATATAATCATGTAAAAAATAGTAATTTTCCTAACTTTAAAACAAAATAATCAATTACTACTCTATTACGCTTCCTTCATTCTGTTTTGTAGCAGGTTTTCACTCTGAAGACCTGCTTATTAAAATGGGTGTGATTAGCAAAATGTTTGTGTGTATGTATGTATGTATGAGCTTATATACTTTAGCATTGTTCACACGATAAAGGGCGCAATTTTTGAACAATAAGGTTGAAAGTTTGTAAATAGGTACTTTCGTATGATATCTTGGATGGGATTGTTTTTGGTTCGAATTGGTTGGGGGTTGCCCCCCTGGGGGATATAAATCTTGTTTACAGGATAAATGGCGCGATTTCGTAGCAATTGGGTTGAGAGTTTGTGAATAGGTAATTTCGTAAGATATCTTGTATGGGATTGTTTTTTGTTCGAATTGGTTGAGGAGTTGACCCAATGGGGAGGAAATAAATCTTGTTTACACGATAATGCTCGCAATTTTGCAGTAATAGAGTTGAAAGTTTGTGAGTAGATATTTTCGAAAGATATCTTGGATAGGATTGGTTTTGGTTTAAATTGGTTAGGGGGTTGACCCCCTGGGGGAAGAAATAAATAATGTTTATATGATCAAGGGTGTAATTTTGGAGCCATAGGATTGAAAGTTTGTGACTAGGTAGTTTCGTACGACATATTGGATGGAATTGGTTTTGGTAGGAATTGCTTGGGGTGGTTGACCCCCCAGGAGAGGAAAAAAATCTTGTTTACACGATAGAAGGCGCAATTTTGGGAACATAGTGTTGAAACTTTGTATGTAGGTAGTTTCGTAAGCTATCTTGGATAGTATTCATTTCGATATAAATTAGTTGGGGGCTTGACCCCTCCCCCGAGGAAGAAAAACATATGTTTTACACGATAGAGGGCGCAATTTTTGTTTTTTGATTTGAAACAAAGATCACAATTAAATGAATAAATCTTTCAAAATGGATAGGTACGCTTTGAAAACCTGCCTTTCCAATGCAGCTCGCTGCGATAAAGTTTTTTAAATTTCAATTAGTTCAGAAGTTTTTTCCTTTGATTAGTTTCAAATCTTGTGAATTTATTTCATTGTTTCAGCAAGATGTCTCACGGTACTGTCTTTTTTTATTGTTATTATTCATCAGGACGGTATTATTAGCTCCAGAACAATATTTCCTGTAAAATTATTTCGAATTATAATAAACTCATTATCGTGTGTATACTTTCAGGCTATAAATTATCTGCATAATTGTCAGCTTGATTCTATATTATTTCTGGAATGATAATGGCCTTAATAACAGTTTCAGGAGCAAAAACAATATTTGAATATATGTCAGTACTGTGCTATTCCAGAAATGATTATCTGGATACTAAAAGGAACCTTCTTAATGGATATGCCAAAAAGTTATTTATGATTGATACAAATTAGTTTCGAGAATATTTACTTTACCCTTGGCCAATCAGATTCAAGCTATAATTAATGACATGAATTGCGAAATTCAGATTCTAATGATAGTGATGTATTGTGATGAGATTTTTTGATAAAATTAATGCTTCTTGCATAAATTGTTTGAAGGATGGTTTTTATTAGAAGGTTTCCGGAAATATCAATCAGTAAGGTAAGGGGGTGGTTTGCTAAGTTGGCATACAGGAATAACGATTGTAATTTAATCAACATGCAGCATTATATGATATGGATTATTTTCTTTAATGAACTCTCAAGCTAGCTTTATGGGATTAATAGTCCAATTAACTTTGGTAGGTATGTACATTCAGTTTGCAAATTAGAATGTACTATATCGTCGTAAGAGTATTACTATTATGAGTATTACCATATAACAGAATAATATTTACAAAGCAAAACTGAAATATATTTTCGTAGCTGTGTTAATTAGAAATTATCAAATTATTTGAAGAATGGTTTTTATTGAAAGGTTTCCCGGAAATATCAATCATTTGAAGTTTGAAGTATATAAGTATCTGTGAATATTCAGAATGTGCCGTCTATTTCGTACACAAGATTTATATATCATACGAAACTAACTAGTTACAAACATACAATCCTATTGCTTCAAAATTTCATCCTTTATCGTGTGAACAAGATTTATTTCTTCCCTCGGGACGTCAGCCTCCCAACCAATTCGTACTTAAACCAATCCCTTCAATAGAAACTACCTATTTACACACTTTCTACCCTTATGCTCCAAAATTGCACCTTTTATCGTGTAAACAAGATTAATTTCCACCCTTAAGGCTCAATCTCCCAACCAATTCACACCAGAAGCAATTCCATCCAAGATATCATACGAAACTATATACTTACAAACTTTCAACCCTATTGCTCCAAAATTGCGCCCTTTAGCGTGTAAACAAGTATAAAATCAATAAGCACATAGATACATACATACGCACATATATATACATATATATATATATATATATATATATATATATATATATATAATATATATATATATATATATATATATATATATATATATATATATATATATATATATATATATATATATATATATATATATATATATATATATATATATATATATTATATATATATATTTACAACTTTGCTTGTTCAATGATTCACGTCAAGCGTTGTTAACTATTATGTTATGAATACCTATACTTTATTATATATTCAGTAATAAATGTTCTGTGAGTAATTGTTCCTTTGTTCTGTTGAAATCGTAAACTCTTCAGACGATTCGCATCTAAGTGAATTCCATCACCATCAATCAATCACAGATGGCTTGTCTAAACCTCCGACATCGTACTCACTCAATCTATGAGTTTGTCAATGAATAAACGTCAACACTTTCGATATTCTGTAAAACCAAATCGTGGTTTTTATCAAGGATGTGTCAGGGATATCATCAAATCTTTCATCATCAGGAAAATACGTAATTATGTATTCATGTTTTTGATATCTTATTCAGATATATGCTTGAAACGACGTTCCTTATCATACATTACACTCTAGACACTTGACGAATAAATGATAAGTCCAAAACTGTGTCCGCCACGACTGACAAGCGACTGAGCTTTCCATTTGATACATGGTATATAGCAAAAGAAATGTCGTTCAACCGGATGTGCCACAACACATACCGTCTTTTCTTTATGTTTTTCTCCAATAACACGCTTTTATGTACTATTTAAAAATGAAGCTTTATGTAGAATTTGACTATCTTATCCAAAGTAACTAAGTAAATATATGAAATTTTATTTTCAAATGATTTGAAAAAATATTGAAATATGAAAGTTTGTGACAGTAATTTGGAATATGAATCTATTTTATTATATATTCAGTAATGAGTATTCTGTGACTAATTGTTTATTATTCGTTTTGTTGAAATCGTATTTAGTATAACGTAGAGATTCCTGCATAGAAATTAATATTGCACAAAACGTCAAATAAAACTAGAAAATGATGACTCATTTGTTTAGAATGAAAATTTTGAAAATTTGAAATTGACATTCACCTTGTTGGGAGAAATTATGAAATAAAAGAAAAATTTAATAGGTATATATAAATGTGTAACGGGAGATGAAAACAACTTCAATCTATTTTGATTTCAGAAGAGTCGCTGATGACAAACCTGATTACTATATCAAAATATCAATCAAACCAACAGTTACAGGATATTCACTCAACGAGGAAGAAGAATATACTTAAGCATAACGCTGATTAAAAACATGGAAAAACTGAAGAATCCAGGAGCAATATAACTGTAGTTGTAGTTACTGCTGAATTGTAGTACTCATTGATGTAATTTGAGTTGTTGTTACTGTAGTGTTGTAGTTTCAGTTGTAATAGTTTCAGTTGAAGAAGTTTGAGTTGTAGTAGTTTGAGTTAGAGTAGTTTGAGTTGTAGTAGTTTGAGTTGTCGTAGTTTGAGTTGTAGTAGCTCCTTTAAACCTACTGATAGCACTGCTGAGTTTTGTAAAGCACACAGCTCCACTAACAGGAATGATTATTCATCAAATCAAGATGATCGGTAATGCAGGAAATCTGGTCCAAATACTTATGTGGAGCGATACATCAATTAGCATTTCAGTGCACGGGTTGGGTCTAACAGACCGGGCGTTTTGTTTTTATGGCGCTATTTTCTGATGTCATTGAATTGGGTGAGGAGCCCCGATGTACCTTTCAGTAGGCTCCTTCCCTAACGATTAGTATTGTTTTCAGTCAAGTTTATTACTTAGGGCACGACAGATCACGAGAAACGTCTTGTCAGACCCGACCCGTGCGTTGGTGTAAGTATTCGGGAGTTATTTTTCAGTTGTCTTTATTGTAATTTTCTGGACAAGTACCTACACATTATATTTTGATTTATTATAAATTCTTATGAAGTTGAAGTAAATAGACTGGGTAAATTGTTCGAAGAAGTTAAAACCGATGTCGAAGTACATACTGATGATTGCCGATCCCGACTTCGTAGAAATTTTAGATCCCGAATTCGTAGAAATTTTAGAACACGAAATGTTGTAAAGATCGTAAAACAAAATGTTACTGTAAAGAATGTAATAATTTCTTATGTTTCGAGTACGTTGTGATTTTTTGTTCCGAATGTAGTGAGCAAAAGTAGTAGATATTTCATATGAACTTTTTTATTCCTGTTGTTGAACTAGTTGTCTTATTTTAGTTGATAAAGTTTATATGACCTCTTGTTTAAAGAATCATAGCATCGACATTGTTTGTTCAGGCATTTTTTAAACATTATTTAACAAAACTAAATTTGAATTTACTACGTTCATTATCACAAAATATTTTGAAAAATATAACACTGCGATTGCAATTTCGGTCACTAGACCATCATCGGGCAGATTGAGTTAAGAACTCAATCTGCCCGATGATGGTCTAGTGACCGAAATTGCAATCGCAGTGTTATATTTTTCAAAATATTTTGTGATAATAAACGTAGTAAATTCAAATTTAGTTTTGTTAATCATGTTAAATTATCACGTAGTAACGACGGATTCCATCAACTATTTAAACATTATTTTATTGATCTTGATACTAATGTTAAAAAACGGATAAATTTTAATTTGAATTATTAAAAATATGAAAAAATGAGAAAATTGGCTTTCTTATCATTTAAGTTAAAGAAAACTCTTCAATACCTCAAAATAAAACATAAATGAAACTAGGAAAAAGAAATTTAGGCAACTTTTTTTCACCCGTGTACTGGAAGGTTAGAGTATTCTATTTATAGAGAGTATATATTATATACCCAGGGTCTGGGTGGCTACTGGGAGCGTCGGCAGGTGGCGGATAGCCGAACGACCTGCAGTGCTGGCTGTGCTATCCACAGACACGCTGCAGGTTACCACCGAATAACCAATAGGGTGGCGCTGACCGACCCTCCAATCTAAGGTGTTATGCGAACCGTGCCTATGGATGCATGGCGGTGGGAGAGCACCGTCGTTAACGGAGCCTCGAGGATACTGGGCGACCTTCTCGAGTAATAGCCTTGCCACGCCGTGCGGGGCTCCGGCGTGGTCGACTTTTTAATTCCCTAGCTTTTCGTGGGAACTACATGGACAAGAAGGAAAAACCAAAATCGCGGGAAGTCACCGCAACCCAGGATGCTCAAGAGCGTCCTGGCACCTCCCGCACTCCGAGCTCTCTTCGGGAAGCAGAGAGGGAAAAACAAGTAAGAGAAGGAAAACCTTCGGAGCAAGCATCCGGTAAAGGTTCTTCCTCCAAGAAACCCTCCAGAAACAACCGGAGGAAACAAGATCTGCCACCCCCAGGCAAGCCTGGTGGTATCGAGCGAAGAAGAACAAATGCTGCTGGACGATCAGGAGGCAAGCACTCCAACTCTCCAGTAGCAATGGCTACCCCAGTAAAAGTTGCCCAGGTGAACACTCATCACGCTAAGGGGGCATCAGCCGCCTTATCGAGGGTGTTTTCCAGGGCAAACTTGGGAGTAGTGTTGATCCAAGAACCTTGGGTCAACAGGGGGCAGATCAGAGGACTGCCGAACAGAGAAGGTAAGGTAATCTGGGATGTCAGATGTGATAACCCCAGAGCTTGCATTCTGATCAGAAAGGATATAAATTATATCTGTCTTTCAGAATTTATGACGAGGGACCTAGTGCCGGTTCGGGCCAAGATCCGCATAGGGCACTCGCCCCTCGACATAGTGATAGCCTCAGGATACTTTGCTGGAGACGGGCAAGCACCACCAGAGGAAGTACAGAGGCTATCCGACTACTGTAGCTGGAGCAATCTACCCCTCCTGCTAGGCTGCGATGCAAACGCGCACAACACCATCTGGGGCAGCACGGACACCAATCAAAGAGGTGAGCAACTGCTAGAATTTATACTCGCGGCTAACCTTAACGTACTTAATGTGGGATGTGTCCCCACCTTTGTAACTAGGGCTAGACAAGAAGTATTAGATTTAACGCTCGGCAGCCCGAGCATTAGTAGAATGGTAAGGAACTGGAGGGTTTCAGACGAACCATCTCTCTCCGACCATAGAATCCCTTCCACGTTGAACATAATCAACGTGGAAGGGCTTGTAACACAAACATCCTTCACTAGGAATCCTAGAAACACAGATTGGGAAGAATACACCACCAATCTAAAATGTAACCTAGAACAGATCAAGTTCGACAGCAACAGTCATATCGAATTTGAGCAGACCCTAGAGGACGTTAATGGGACAATCATGAATGCTTACGAATCCAGCTGCCCGATAGAAGAAAATAAATCCCACAGTAGCACCATTTGGTGGAACAACCACCTGTCAAATTTAAGATCCGAAGGCCGCCGGCTATTCAACAAGGCAAAGCGGCACGGAGACTGGCAGGGATACACCGAAAGGCTGACAGAATATAATAAAGAAATAAGGAAAGTCAAAAGAAACAGCTTCAGGGGCTTCTGTGAAACAATCACATCAAGCCCCGCAGCAGCCAGATTGCACAAAACCATGGCAAGAGGCAGAGAGCAAGGACCAATGTCACTCAGAAGAACAAATGGTAGCTACACAGAGGATGAAGAGCAACGAGCTCTCATCCTACTGGAGACGCACTTTCCAGGTAGCATACCATTCGAGCCCGGAAGATCACGGGAAGAACCAGGCAGGGCCAAACGAGAAGACTGGGAAGTAGCAAAAACAATATGCACTCCCCAGAGGCTGAAATGGGCAATTAACTCCTTCCAACCATTCAAGTCACCGGGAATTGACGGCATATTTCCGGCCCTTTTGCAAAAAGGGCAGACGGAATTACTGCCGTTCATTATTAAAGCAGCCAGATTTAGTCTGGCGCTCGGGTACATACCGAGCACCTGGAGGAGAGCACGGGTAACCTTCATTCCCAAAGCAGGAAGGAAGGACCCCACCCTCCCGAAGTCATTCAGACCAATCTGTCTCACATCCTTCCTACTGAAGACACTGGAGAAGATGGTAGATAACTACATTAGAACCAAGATACTGGAGAGGGTGCCATTGCACCCCGGGCAGCATGCATACAGGGCGGGCAGATCAACGGAAACCGCTCTTTATGTGCTTACCGAAAACATCCAGAAATCACTTGAGTATAAAGAAATGACCATTTGCGCCTTTTTAGACATAGAGGGGGCATTCGACAACACCTCTCACGAAGCAATAAAAAGGGCCCTAATGAACAAGGGAGTGGACAGAACCACATCCAGATGGATGTGCCAAATGCTGGCTACAAGAACGGCCGAAACGAAGGTGGGCGAGAACACCTTTCGGATCAGTACAAACAGGGGATGCCCACAAGGAGGGGTACTATCACCTCTGATGTGGAGTCTTGTAGTGGACAAATTACTCGAAACACTGACCGGGAACGGAGTCACTTGCCTCGGCTATGCTGACGACATAGTCATCATGGCCAAAGGTAAATTCGAAGGAACCCTCTGCGACCTCATAGAAAGGGAGCTAGAGACTACCAGAAGGTGGTGCCTCTCAGTGGGATTGAGAATTAACGCATCAAAAACCACAGTGGTACCCTTCACTAGAAGAACAAAGCTTCAGCACTTAAGGACTATTCGTCTCGACGGAGCAGACTTAGAATGGCAGCAAGTTGTGAAGTATCTAGGGCTCACCCTAGACTCAAAACTACTCTAGAACATGCACGAAGAAAAGATCGCAAACAAGGCAAAATCATCACTGATGGTGTGCAGGAACATCGCAGGAAAAACGTGGGGCTGTAACCCATCAATACTGCGATGGATGTACACCATGATAGTGAGACCTATGATCACCTATGGAGCAGTAGTGTGGCATGGCAGAACCAAACTCACCACAGCAAAGAAAACCTTGGAGAAAGTGCAAAGACGAGCATGTCTTTGTATAACAGGAGCAATGAGATCGACTCCAACAGCAGCACTAGAGGTAGTTCTGGACCTCACTCCTCTCCACATCATGGTGAGGAGAACTGCTTGGGGAGCAAACCTCAGGTTGGCTAAAGTTGGACTCAAAGGTGCTGCATACGGTACAAGGGACTCAACCCTTACCGGAAGTGCACACCTTACTGACCTCCCAACTGACGAAATTACCAGGAAATTTAGTTTCAAGAAATTATTCCGAACGGAACTAAATACCAAGAAGGAATGGAGCATAGAATCCATTCAGCACTGGAGAAGAATACCATAATATGGTATACGGACGGGTCTAAAACTCCCGAAGGAACTGGAGCAGGAGTCGTTGAGCCTCGTACCAAATACTCAGAACCCATGGGCCAGTTCCCTAGTATTTTTCAAGCGGAAATTCACGCCATAGAAAGGTGCATTCAGTTCAACCTCGATAGGAAATACCGGAACGAGGAAATTGCGATCCTCTCCGATAGCCAAGCAGCCATCAAAGCGTTGAGCTCTTATAACATCAACTCAAAGATGGTTTGCGAATGCCTAGACAAACTAAACGATCTGGGCAGGAACAACAAAGTGATCCTCCTCTGGGTGCCGGGGCACGTCGGAGTGAAGGGTAATGAACAAGCAGACACCCTGGCACGAAAGGGTGCGTCAACGCCACTAATCGGGCCAGAGCCTTTCTGTGGACTTGGAAAATCCTACTTCCAAGAAGAACTCAATAAAGCTGAAGAAGCAATGAGAGCAACATACTGGCAAAGACTTCCAGGACTGAGGCAGGCCAAAGATCTTCTCGGAAAGTTCAACCGAGCAAGATCGAAGACACTGATTAACCTCAGCAAAACTAGTCTAAAGACAATCACAGGATTTCTTACGGGGCATTGCAGACTCAAAGAACACCTAAGGAAGCTAGGTTTAGAGGGGGACAGCACCTGCAGATTCTGCAAGGAACGTCCAGAAACACCTCACCATATACTGATGGAGTGCTATGCTGTGCACCATGAAAGACTGAACACACTGGGATCATACCAGCTGACTGTAGAAGAAATACCACGAATAGACCCCCTTAAAATCCTCAAATTCCTGAAGGTATTGAGGCTTGAGGGGCTGCTGTAAAACGAGAACACATCGAGAAGCAGAAGAAGATGGGACACAATAGATCTAATAAGGTCGCAGCGCATCGGTCACCATCCAAACCTACCAATACCAATACCAATTCTATTTATAAATATCAATGAACTGTCCTCATGAATTATTGACTTTAGTAAATCGTATCAAAAATATTGCCTAAAAATATAATAAGTTATACTTTTCAATAACTGCCGCGAATATCAATATGCTCTCCCAAAATAGATGATTTAAAATTATGTTATCAATCAAATTGAGCTATTGTGAATTATTCGTTCAAAAGTTTTAACTAAAAAATTCTAAATTTGATGATAGCTTACTGAAGACTACTGAGAGTTATGTTTCTATGTTCGGAATATTTGAACAATAATGTATGATTTAAATTATGGTTATATAGAAATAAGATTACGTTTATTTAAACTCAATTTCCACTATATTCAAATATAGTGGAAATTAAGTTTCAATTAACGTGTTCTTCTTTAAGTTATTTCTTAATATGAATTTCCATCAAGTAGAGGTTACTTCGATTCGAAAAATTTATCGTTGTATGTACAGTAGATCATATAAATTTTAATATTTAAATTACTGTCACAAACTTTTATATTTCAATATTTTGATCAAACGTATCGAAAGATACGATAAAGATATATAATATTATTTCATATTTACTGGTAAAACTCTATCATTTGGAAATAAAATTTCATATATTTACTTAGTTACTGATACTTAAAATAAAAACACTTGGCTTCAAGTTTCACAAATATATTGAATAAAAATTAACAATTAAATTAGTCAACTAGTTTCGGGTTATGGGCCCATTATCAAGACTGAACAGAAAAATACTCAACAAGCTCATTTATAATATTGATTGTAGTAGAGGGGAAATTTGGTATTCAACTTGTTCATTTACGATGGGGTAATTCCTCTTAATGGCACTACTAATTTCTAAAATTTCCAACAGGTCAAGACGTTTGCCCTTTTTACCTGGGTGGAGGCATATCGTTTCTCGAAGTCGATGAAATGGTTAAATTTTATACAATGCTCTGAGAAACCAGTGGTGTTTTTGTTAAAAAAAATTGACTTTTTATGTTCTTCTACGCGAGTGTTGGTTTTTCTGCCTGTTTGTCCGATATAAAAGGATGCGCATTCATTACAAAAGATTTTGTAAACACCACTGTTTTCTCCAATATTGTTCCTATCCTTGTTATTGACTAATAGTGACTTTAAATTACGTTTATTTCTACATATGCTAGACTGCTAGACTCTATGTCTGAAACAAAGTTATTTTGAATTTAATGGCATAGTTTATCAACAGTCAGATGGTTTGCCAATGGGTTCACCGTTATCACCTCTTCTCAGTGAAATCTTTATGTCTGACTTAGAGAATAAAATCTTTGAATCTACAAACAGCCTGATTAGTGATGTTTTATTATGGCGGCGTTATGTTGATGACATTTTTTGTATATGGTGTGGGACGGATAGACAGTTAGATAATTTTCTCAAATTCACAAAAGAAATAGAAAATGAACAACATTCCCCTAACTTCTTAGATATCCAAATAACTAGAAGAGAACATACTCTTACATTTAATATCTACAGAAAACCTACTTTTACAGATACGCTAATACACAATGATAGCAGTCAACTAATTAAAATTAAATTAAGTGCACTTCACTCATTCATACATAGACTTTTTGCCATTCCTCTTTCTGAAGAAAATTTTACTAACGAAGTTGATATTTTAAAATTATTAGCAATAAATAACGGCTATAAAGACATCTTGATTGGTCAAATGATGAAGAAAAAACGACATAAGAATATTCTAAACTCAATTTATCCCTCACCAGTCATAAAAAGCGAACAAAAATATCATTTAATAAACTATATTCCAGGAATTAGTAATAAAATCATCAACAGATTATCACAAAACGGTATTAAAAGCATATGTACAAATAAACGTAATTTAAAGTCACTCTTAGTCAATAACAAGGATAGGAACAATATTGGAGAAAACAGTGGTGTTTACAAAATCTTTTGTAATGAATGCCCATCCTTCTATATCGGACAAACAGGCAGAAAAATCAACACTCGCGTAGAAGAACATAAAAAGTTAATTTTGTTTAACAAAAACACCACTGGTTTCTCAGAGCATTGTATAAAATTTAACCATTTCATCGACTTCGAGAAAACGATATGCCTCCACCCAGGTAAAAAGGGCAAACGTCTTGACCTGTTGGAAATTTTAGAAATTAGTAGTGCCATTAAGAGGAATTACCCCATCGTAAATGAACAAGTTGAATACCAAATTTCCCCTCTACTACAATCAATATAATAAATGAGCTTGTTGAGTAATTTTCTGTTCAGTCTTGATAATGGGCCCATAACCCGAAACTAGTTGACTAATTTAATTGTTAATTTTTATTCAATAGTTGTGAAACTTAAAGCCAAGTGTTTTTATTTTAAATATCAGTATTTAATCATGTTTCACCAAGTGATAAGCGAAACTTCAATATTAGTTATTTACTTAGTTTCTTTGGATAAGATAGTCAAAAAATAGAGCTTTATTTTTAAATAGTTCATAAAAGCGTGTTATTGAAGAAAAACATGAAGAAAAGACGGTATGTGTCGTGGGAAATCCGGTTGAACGACATTTCTTTTGCTATATACTATGTATAAAATGGAAAGCTCAGTCGCTTGTCAGTCGTGACGGACACAGTTTTAGACTTATCATTCATTCGCTAAGTGTCTAGAGTATAATGACGATAAGAAACGTCGTCTCAAATACATATCTGAAAAAAATATCGGAAACTACGAATACATAGTTACGTATTTTCCTGGTGATGAAAGATTCGATGTTATCCTTGACACATCCTTGATAAAAACCACTATTAGGTTTCATAGAATATCGAAAGTGTTGACGTTTATTCATTGACAAACACATAGATTGAGTGAGTACGATGTCGAAGGTTTAGACAAGCCATCTGTGATTGATTGATGGTGATGGAATTTACTTAGATGCGAGTCGTCTGGAAAGTTTGACTGAAACTCCGTGGGAAGCATTACTGAATTTTATGAAAACATTCCCGTTGAAACGTATTCATAAAAATTCAGTGATAGTTTTCCACGTATGACAAATAATGATCTAACGTGTTTTCATCAAGTTACGACATAAATGAACAGTTTTCCATCTGATGTCATTTATGAATATGCCGATATTTTCAATCGCATACTCAATAGCTTCATTACGATATCTTGTTGTTTTAACAAAAGCAATTTTCTCAAGGCAATCACGTGTTTTGAAAAGGCAACATATTCCCAAGTTCATAAAGGTCGTAGAAAAAGTATAGTGTGAACGTGTTCATGAAGATTATCTTACGTTCGCGTGGTTGATACACTAGCTTTGCAAATTCCACACGTGTAGGTATAAAATATTAAATTCAATCACGTGATAGGTACACAAAATATTATTGTGCAGGCATACACTGAAAATGCAGGTCTACTCATACGAGTTCTCTGGTTGAATTGCTAAGTTGGCACACGGAAATACAGATTGTACTTTAATTAATATTCCGCATTATTTTTATATGATATGGATCATTTTGTTTAATCAACTCTCAAGCTAGCTTTACGGGATTAATTGTGCAATTAATTTCAGTAGGTACGTCCGTACGTATATTCAGTTTGCGAATTAGAATGTACACGCATCGTCGTAATCAAGAGTATTGCTATAATGAGTAATATAATATAACAAAAAAATCTTATTGCGCCAAAATTACGCCCTTTATCGTGTAAAGAAGGTTAGTTTCCTCCCCGAGGGGTCAACCCCTCCAACCAGTTCGAACCAAAACCAATCCTATTCAAGATATCATACAAAACTACCTAGATACAAACTTTCAACCATATTGCTTCAAAATTGCGCCGTCTGTGGTGTAAACAAGATTTATGTTCCCCCTGGGGTCAACCCCCTAACCAATTCGTACCAAAACCAATCTCATCCAAGATATCATAGAAAACTACCTATTTACAATTTTTCACCCTACTGCTTGAAAATTGCGACCTTCATCGTGAATATAAGATTTATTTTTCCTTCAGGGGGTCAACCCCCCAACCAATTCGAACCAAAACTAATCCCATCCAAGTTATCATACGAAACTACTTATTCACAAAGTTTCAACCCTATTGCTTCAAAATTGTGCCCTTTATCGTGTAAATAAGATTTATTTCTTCCCCCGAGGGGTCAACCCCCCAACTATTCGAACCAAAACTAATCCCATTCAAGATATCATACAAAACTACCAAGATACAAACTCTTAACCCTATTGCTAGAAAATTGCGCCGTTTATCGTGTAAATAAGATTTATTTTCAACTCCCCAACCAATTAAAACCAAAAACAATCCCATCCAAGATATCATACGAAACTAACTATTTACAAACTATCAACCCTATTGTTCCAAAGCTCTTACATACATACATACAAACATAATTATATATATATATATATATATATATATATATATATATATATATATATATATATATATATATATATATATATATATATATATATATATATATATATGAAATTGAGTTTTTGGTGCCAAGCATCATAAAAAGTCCTGAAACGAAAAACTTACTTGGTCCTGGGTCCAACTTTGCTAATCGCACCCATTTCAATAAGCAGGTTTTCAAAGTGAAAACCCGCTAATAATATTTAAAATCAAATCATGAGACATACAAGCTGACCACGGTCAATTTAATATACTACATAAAGTTGGTGGAGGGCGCTTTGGGTTGTTATTCAGATAATAGCTCGGTCACGATTTGTATTGGGGAACAATTAGAAATTTGTTAATTTATTTCCCGAGTCGAATAAGCTGCAATGATAAGATCTGATAAGATCGAAACAGCTGTTTACAGATTTTGAGTCGGGGTGATTTGACGATTTCCATAATTCACTGTTTAGATTGTTAATGTAGAATTCTCGTCGGGTAATACATATAACTAGCTCACTTGAAAAGTTGTTTGATAATATTATTAATTCTTGAAGAATTTTTCTTGTTCACTCTATGTAGTATATTAAATTGACCATGGTCAACTTGTATATTTTTCATGATTTGGTTTTGAATATAGCGACTTTTCGCAGAAAGTATTTATGGAGCGCACTCTCGTGAGTATCTCCAGAGTTTTTAAAAACGCCAAGTTAGCGAGCTTTGGAACCACATACGGAACAGTTGCAGAGGACACATTTCATGTCTACTCTGTTATGTATTCCCCCGATGGGATTATGCATGTTCGATCTAAGCGGTGGATTGTTGGTTTCCAATATCCTTGGTGGAAGATAAAACACCCATTACCTATAATAAACAATAGCCAAATAGAATATGAAACCTATGGACAAAAGAAATAAACGATAGAGTACAACTATCATGGAAAAGATTCTGGTCTCTAAAATAAGTAGTAGAAAATCCTCAAATACCACTTAAGGCGAAGAAAAAAAGATCTTTGATTCATGTATTCTACCTGCAATGACATATGGTTGCCAAACATGGAGCATGACTGAGCAAAACTTCAAAAAACTAGAGACATGCAAACAAAACATGGACAGGAGCATGCTCAATGTCAAATTAGAAGACAAGATTCATCTGAGAACTTTAAGAAGTAAAACCAAAATAAGTGATGTATTATACTGCGTTAAGGAACTCAAATGGAGGTGGGCAGGTCATATAGTAAGAATCAAAAAAGATTAATGGAATAGGCAGGTGACAGAGTGGTGCCCAAGAATTATAAAAAGAGAAAAGGTAGACCACGTCAAAGATGGGAAGATAATATCCATAAAACGGCTAGGATCACTTGTATGTTGAAAACCTATAATCGTAAATTATGGCAAGCTTTAGGGGAGGCCTGTGCACGAGTGCATCACAATCGCGTCAGTATCAGGAATATTCAGGTTGAATTAGTTTAAGAATATTATGTTTTGTTTTATAACATCATTGTAAGTTAAATGAGATTGTGAATAAAGACTCTAATAATAATAATAATAATAATATATATATATATATATGTGACAGGACTGAGAATTATTCCGGCATGCAGATTTCTGGCCGATATATTGACGCGCAGAATGCAGAAAGCAGTGTTGCTCGTGTCACTTTGAGTCATCAGGTCCCATGAACTATAGAGGCAGCTAATCTCTTTTGTTGAGGGACACTGTAGGGGTAGGATGAAGAACTACTCCAAGGAATGTGTGAGAGGTTTTTTAGTGAGTAAACAGCAACATCCGCAGTCTCACACACCCTGAGAATACGTGCGGGATACTCTCAGGGTAGTCTATAAAAGATTTTTCCTCACACTCTGATTCTGAATTACTGAATAAATTCATGCTACTTATTATATTTTCGAATGAAAACGTGACAACATCAATTTTGACAGTTACTCAAATATGCCACTACGATGACAATCAACTGCGTCAAGGCTAATGTTATTATTGCTAGCCAGTGTGAGAATATTATTCTATTACAAGAGAGAGAAATCAAATACATTTAAATTGCATGGGGACAGAGGTGTTGCAGAATATTTCTTCAATCTCAAGAGAGAGAATTCCAGCATTCTGTAATCAAATTTGATATCAGAATTGGCGAATTCCGTGATGATCGTGGAGAAATATATTTCCGTTGCTGTGTTAATTGGAAATATCAATTTATTCACTGAAGTAGACAGCAATAATGATGTTACTCAAGTTCACCAAGCTGAGTATTGCAATACATTTTCTCGAGGGAAGTGAACATTTTTTGCTACAGTTTTTGTTTGTAGCATTAATTATCTGCTCCGTTAATTGTAACTTATGGAGCCATAACGTTAATTGCCCTGATAAATATTATTTGATTTATTTTCGCAATGTCTTCTATAGCAGACCAGTGATTCTTAAGGTCACCTGTAATTTCCACAATTGTATATTTTTGATTTCTTGAAGGTATTCTCCAATCATTATTTTTCGATATTATGATTTCTGGTAGACTTCACACTTTCAGTCAGTGATTTTTCCAAATCGATATTTTATTGAAATAATGTTCAAGTTTTTTTCAATATTTCCTCCTACTAAACAAAATATACATTTTCATCAAATGAATTGAATAAGTATGACGCATTTCGCTACACTGTGCCATATTCAGTTACTGATAGTAACTAAAGCTTAATGTTCACAGTGCAATATTATATCTTGCTATAATAATTATTCTGAACATTCATCAGAAGCCAATCATTCATTTGAGTATATCCATGTGAAGAATTAACGATTTGAATTAAACCTCTAGAAATTTACAGGCATACTAATTCTAACGGTTTGATCAATTGAACAGAACTCTCACAACAACAGTAGTCCAGGAACTTTAAAGGAAAAAAACGCAAAAAGCTTTTCATGATTTTTTTTAATCGCTTCGAAATCGAATTTGAAACAAACCACCTGAGAACACTTGCTTTTCTTTGGAAAAATTTTTTCTCGAAATTTTTTTTTTCAAAATTTTTTTATTGTATTAATATTTCTTTTCAACAGTAAATTCGAGTAACTGATGTTTTTGAGGATACTGGATGTAATATTTCTGAGGAACATGAAGAATAGACTATAACTTATGAATTTGGAGGGTGTTCCTTTTCGTCGTGGTGCTACGGAAAGCGTCATTCATCAGTGGGTAGAAGGAAACATCTACTGTAGGGATATACTCGATGCTATTGAAAACTTCTGCAATATATCTTTCGACAAAAGTCTTCAGCATACTGACGCCACCGATGTCGTGTAAAAAGAGACCGCTCGGATATCAAAAAAATTGAGGAATTTCTGAGCCAACAAAATCCTCCCTCTGAAACTGGTCCTATTATGTCCATCCAACGGAAGTAGTAGAGGATGAGACAATAAATTGCTGTGGCGCCTTTGAGGTGGGTGTCGAGGCGATGAAAAAATGGACAAAGCAAATTTTAAGGAAGTCATATTATCCAGACAAGATAAAGTCGTTCCTCTCTTGGCTGTATACAGCAAAATGAAAATCCATGATGATATTGTCCCAATTGATCCTTTAATACTGTTCCAACGGATCTACGTCTCGCAAAAATCTGACGAAGAGTTGAAAATACTTCTGCAGTTTGAGCTGGCTTCTTATCCGCTATCTCTTTCTGATAAGGCAGGAATGCGAAAAACTAAAAAATCAACATTTCTTGATCTGTTTTCGTCAATACCAATGAATATTAAAATGATCGAACAACCCGTCTTTATTGTTGATGGAGGAATGCTTTTACACCGTGTTAAATGTCAACCGGGGGAAAGGTTGGAAGTATCTGCGGAGCTTACGTGAGATACTTGAAAAATAATTACGGGAACAATGTCGTCGTCGTTTTTGATGGCTATAATGCAGATGGAACGAAATCTATGAAAAGAAATCGCCGTTTCCTGAAAAATGATTCATGGATTGTATTTTTGGTAAGAATATGTTCTTGAAAATCGCACAAGACAAGTTTTTAGCCAACAGCAATTATAAATCACGCCTCATTTCGATGTTAAGGGAGTTCCCGACGGCAGATAACATCTTGCCTCCCCAAGCTGTAAAAGATTCAGATATATTAATCGTTACTACAGCTATTGATATTGTTGGAGAAAATGATGTAGCTGAAGACATCGATGTTTTAATTATTCTGACTGCGCTCACGCCTGATAATAAGAAAATTTATTATTTGAAACCAGCCAAGGGAAAAATAGAGGAGAAAGTGTTCTCTTCCAATGGCTTGAAAAACAAATAACCTAACTGCCAATAACAATTACTATTTATACACGCACTGACACGATGCGATACTACGTCAGCTTTTTATAATAAAGGCAAAAATAATTTCGCCAAAGTCTTTGAGAGAAGAGCGGATCTTCATGCCCTAGCTGGGGTATTCAAAGCGGAGAATGCGGACGTCACAAATCTCCTTGATGCGGGGATTAAATGCATTCTCGCATTGTATGGAGCCTCGAAATCTAAAAAATCGCTGAACCAATTTATTATTTGAAACCAGCCAAGCGAAAAATAGAGGAGAAAGTGTTCTCATCCAATGGCTTGAAAAACAAATAACCTAACTGCCAAGAACACTTATTATTTATACACGGACTGATTGGATGCGATACTACGTCAGCTTTTTATAATAAAGGCAAAAGTGTGTATTAATATTGGGTATTGACTTTGAAAAGTAATAATATTGTGATCTTATTGACTAAAAATACCAGAGCGACGCAGTTGCACGCTTTGCCCCGATAGAAGACGCACCAGCCGAGCATCTTAAGAGTATATCTCCAGGTACAACTTTGGATTGGGAAGAAAATATCTCCAACGAAGTGGGGTTGGAGATATCATAATCAATGTCTGAAGCCTGTGACTATGCAGCAGCAAACGGCCCCAGAAAACATCATGAAAACTATTTTCTGCAATTGCCAGAAAAGATGTGTGCCAGCGTGAGGTTGTAGAAAGAGTGGATTACACAACACCGGAGTGTGCGGAATATGCACCGGATCGAGCTGCATGAATGCAGCACCGGTCATTAGAGCCGACGACTCAAACGAAAACGATATTGTCGATATCAACTTATAAGTTTGAAACAAAAGGACTTTTGATGATAAACTGAAAATATAGTATAAGTTACTGCCTATTCTTCATTTTCCTCAGCAATATTACATCCAGTATCCTCAAAAACACCAACTACGTGAATTTACTGTTGAAAAGAAATATTAATACAATAAAAATTTCGAAAAAAAATTTTCAAAAAAAAGCAAGGTGGTAGACTTTGTTTCTAATTCGATTTCGAAGCAATTAAAAAAAGTTATGAAAATCGGTGGAACTTTTCCGGAGTCCGAGCTAATGTCTAAAGTTCCTCTACTACAGGAGCCAATGAAAAAAATTGTATTAAGTAGATATTATGAAATTAACCAAAGCTTACAGAAACAATTTGCCTATTTGTAACGAGCAGGGATTTACCTCCGTATTGAACTCTTGAGAATAGTCCACGAATTCTAAAAATATGTAGAATTAACTCAACAGGTAATCTTCAGATAAGGCCGTTTTATAATTTGATCATAAAAAAATATTTCACTCTGTATAAATGAGACCTTTTCATAACTTATCGAGAGCTCTATATTTCATGAATACAATATTCACACCAGTTTCAATAGAAAACTATCTCAACTATAAGTCATTATAGAAAATATCATATTCCAAAAACATCAGACGCGAATAAACTAGGTTAGGTCCCTCAGGCATTTCTGATTCCATTCTCTTTCCCATTTTTCCCGAACATGTCGTCTTTTTATGGCTGAATCTTTCCTACTTGGTGAGGGCGAAACAAAGGTTCACTCATAACAAAAGTTTTACGGATATTATATCGTATAATGCCTTCGAATTCGATAAAATAGAATGAGCATTTATTTTCATCTTGAACAATTCGTGTAATATAATGACTCAGATATTAAACACTACAAAACCACTTTGAATTTGCACTAGAATCTGAGTCCGATATTTTCCTTATACAATACGTTTTTATATTGTGAAATTGAAAGGTTCTCGGCTCGTTGAAGTCGAAACTAGAAATGAAATAGAGTTATGATTTCCAGTGCTAAATTTAATTTAATCTTATTTGTAAGCTCTTTAAATTTGACCGTAGGATAGGGCAATTCTTCTTTGACTGCAACGTTTTATCGGTACTAAAAGTGAGTTAAAATTCCATGGAGGTAAAGATGGAATAAATCGAACAACTTTCCTTGGAAGCTGGTTATTCGTATTCCGCAAAGCAAAATCTACATCACAATCCAACGGTGAATAATAGTGTTATAATGTTCACTTTATGTAATGTATGAATGGTGAACAAGTAAGTATGTTTTTCATAATTTGATTGTATATTGCGTACTACTCTGCTAGTAATTACAGAGAGCACTCTCGTGAGTATATCCAGAGTTGAAACACTAGTTAGTGTGCTCTGGAATCATATACGCCACTGTTGTAGAGTAGATATCTTCACGTCAGGAGGTACGTGTTCTCGCGACGAATTTCTGCATTTTAGATCTAAACGGTGAATTGTTGGTTTCCAATATCTTTGGAGGAGGGCGCTCTAAGATGTTATCCAGATAGTGTTTTCGACCACGATTTGTATTGGGCAACAATTAGAACTTTGTTAATTCACTTCGAGTCAAGTAAGCTTCACTGATGAGATCTAATGAGATCGAAACAGCTGTTTGCAGATTCTGAGTCAGATTGACTTGACGTTTTCTATAATTCACCGTTGTATTGCGAATACAGATTCTGCGTTGCGGAATACGTATAAACAGCTTTCTTGGAAAGTTGTTTGATAATTTTTAAATTTTTCAAATTATTTAAGAATTTTCCTTGTTCAATTTTTGTAATGTATGAAATTGATTATGGTCAACAAGTATGTTCTTCATAATTTGATAGATGGAATAAATTTTTTCCACACTTGTGATCTTCTATATGGATGTAAATGTCTTCTACTTGAAGGATAGCTGGAGCAGTTGTGAAAGCTCAGACGCCGAAGGTTCATTTCGAAACAGTAGCTGGAATTCTATTAGGACGACTTCCTGAACTTTAGCTATTTCAGTATGCGCCAGATATTTCGTGTGCGAAATTTAAATTTTGGTATTGAGACTTGGACCTTAGGAATATCAGGAGGTACCTTTTGAACTGCTTCTAGAGTAGATAAAATATGGTTTTGAAAAGATATGCTTTTTCTTTGCAGTTAGACGCCAGTTGATGGTGATTACCTTCGTCAGTGACCAGAAGGGACGGTAACCATCAGGGCAATCTAGAAGCATTTTGTTTACTTTTTGGTTATATACTTGCTTCGCAGCTTGAATGATGAGGTTGAATTTATTCTCCAGATTCAATTTAGATGAGAATGAAGTAGTTAAGACCCTAAGGTATTCAAGTCTTCTTTCTATTTCCCCCGAATATACGATATATTCGGGGGATATATTTGTGGTTGAATTTTCCTACTTAGTGTGGGCAAAACTGAGGTTCACTGCTAATAAAAGTTTCACGTAGGTAATATCGTATAAAGCCGTCGAATTCGACAAAAAAGTATTTATGATAATTTTAAACTTTTTTTGATGCGATGAGACAGTAATGGAAAGTGGAATTTAAACTTCAATTGCAGTTCGATATTTGCAGGAAATTCCTTTCACACGTTCCTTTTCATCGTAAAATCAAAAGCTTTTCGGCCTATTGAAGTCGGAACTCGAATTGAAATAGAGTTACGATTTCAAGTTCTGAATAAAATTCTTTTTTTATTTGTAAACTCGTTCAAATAGACCGTACATTATGGCAATCCTTTTTGAAATGGAACGTTTTATCGACATTTATTGTTCGATAAAATTCCATGGAGGATAACATGCAATACATTTTTTCCACACTTCGATAAATTCATGATCTGACTGAGATATACGGAGTTGAATATAAAATTGTCGGTTAGAGGCATCTCCACAATTTTCAATTTATTGTTCTGTTGAATGAAGTAAAAAATGGGCCAATGTGATAACACTTAGTAACCTAATTCACAGCTCCTTTTTAGGTGATTATACAAGGCTAGTTGTATTTAATTTCATGAGGTTTATGGTTAATAAAGAGTTAATACATTGTAGTCACTTCAATATCGAACTATTTTGAGCTAGTTAATGGAATCCGTCGTTCTTCTTATTATTCCGGTGCCGTACCCGATTTCGGGCGTAGGTGACCTCTCTACAACTATTCGTGTTGTGCGTGATACAGTGATACACGAATAGAAGGGACCTACAGTTTTACGACGGTTCCGAACGTCTTTATAGAGAGGCTTTACTAGGCAGAATACTTCTCGGTGTTTGTCATTGCCTTCCGAGAGATGGCTCCCCATTAATTCGGTAGTTCGGTCGGAATTCGATCCACCGACCTTCTGTTCAGTAGTCCAACGCACTACGTGATAATTTAACATGATGAACAAGAACAAAACTTGAGGTTTTGATGTTTATCATTACAAAAATAATTCGAAAAATATGAAACTGCGATTGCTATTTCGGTCACTAGACCATCATCGGGCAGATTCAATTAAGAAATAAATATATAATTATAGATTTGACTCTTACTTGAGGAAGAATTATTACAGGTACCTAAATAGACAAGAGCGCCATATTTCAGGAAGGGCTAATAGAGTTGGGTTTCCCAAATTGGTACAATAAAATGTTCTTAGAAAATCATTAGGTATTTTTGAAATACACTAAATACAGGAGAATATATCAATCAATGATTGAGTTTGAAAATACTTAGAATGATTGGAAATTTTCAGACTCAATCATAATGTAAAAGGCGATATCTTGCTGAACGACCTGATTGACTTAATAAATTTTCCTATATTTGGTGTATTCAAGCAATAGTGATTTTCTTAGAACATTTTATTGTACCAATTTGAGATACTTTCTTCGATTAGCCCTTCTTGAAATATGTTGCTCTTGTCTACTTAGGTAGATGTAATAATTCTTCCCCACCCGTAAGCATCAAATCTATTTAGTTCTAAACTCTAGTGACCGAAATTGCTATCGCAGTTTTAAATTTTTCAAAGTATTCTTGTGATAATAAACGTACTATTGAATTCAAATTTTTTTTTGTTCAATTTTGAGTTGGTTTTAGTAGTAAAATCTTTTGAGACATCATGTATTTTCATAGTATATACTATAGCGCTACAGTCGATAATTTGAAACTCGAGGGACAAGAGAAAAAGTACAAATTATTGAGAGTTCAATATACAAAGAGTTCAAATAATCGACAGGAAAAAGGTAAAAAATTCAAGCAAACTGGAGTTTGAATGAAATTATACATACATTTGTTTATTTAAATTTATTTTAATTATATCATTCATACATATCATTAGTTAGGTATATAGTAATTATTTAGATTAATTAAAAACATACTCAATGAAAAGGTTATTTACTGTAAATAGTCGATGATTTCCTTTTGAGTTTGCGACTTCCATCTATCAATGTCCAGCTAATCTTCGACCATGATGAGAAGAAGTCGCTTGTTTCTGCCCTGAGCGCGTAGAAGTGTAGGTTTTGGATTGGTGACTTTGATTCTCTCAATATAGCTGAAGTTGATGGTTGTTCTTCACAATCTTTCTCTTCCTCATTATCACAGGCCTACAATTCGGCATCGGTTGGAACGCTGTGGGCACCAATGTTATCGTCAATATGGACGAAATCCTCAAAAGGTCAACTCATTACAATTAGGCAGACCTCCAGTCTGAGTCTGGGTAAATATAATTCATCAATACTTACGACTCTGATGACTGCTCCGCGTTTTCTTCAGTTTACACAATAATTCCACACTTTTTGAAGCAGTTATAAATGGTGTTAGGGGAAACATTTTTCCAAGCATTATTAAAAAACGTCAAATGTTTGCATTCTTATTTTTATCAATATATTAATGCTAGTTACCAAAGGATTGCGCCAAGGCTGCTGCATATCCCCCACACTCTTCAAAATATACGTGGAAAAAGCTTTAGATAAGTAGAAAAGAAAGTGCAAAGGAATGGGATTCGAGCTAAATGACAACAACACTATATACACTACAGCCGATGACCAGGTTGTCCTTGCACAGACGAAAGAAGACCTCGAATATACGACAAGAAAGTTGCAAGAAGAGTATACAGAATGTGGCCTTAGCACAAAAATCTGCAAAACAAAATATATGTGCATTGGCGGACCAAACGAAGATCTAACCTTAAAAAATGATGAAATTATCAATAAATGCAGTGAATATATATATCTTGCAATGGTAATCACGAATGATGGCAGAGATAAAGCACACATACAAAGCCGCATCACTCAGGCGAGAAAAGTAATTGGAGCGCTGAATGGCATCTTTTGGTCAAAAATATATCTAGAGAGCGGAAAAAATTATATATAACTCTATGGTAAAGAGCACATTGGTATAATAGTCAAAGATATGGAATCTGAGTGGGGCAGACAAGCGTAAAACGCTGTGGAGATGGACGCACTTCGAAGATCTGCGCGAATTTTTTGGTTAGAGGGGCGCACAAATGTGGAAGTCAGATCCATGATGGAGGTGAAGGACGAAGAGATAGTACACGAAGAAATAGTACGAAAGCTTACCTGGTATGGCCACGTCAAACGAATGGAAGAAGATAATTCCTAAAATATTATTAAACTGGACCTCCTTGGGCAGACGAAGGAGAGGAAGACCAAGAACTACATGGATGACGGCGATTAAGAAGTCCATAAACGAGGGGAACCTCAGAGATGAGGCATGGATGAATAGAATAGGATGGAGAAGGGATATCGGAAGACGGCGAGAGACGTTTTGATACCGATCAAAATAATAATATTAATGCTATCCAGCACAAAAAAACAACTTCTTTGGGGTAGAGAGTTTTGAAATTTTGAATAATTCGCTGGTTCAAAGAATTGCAACCTTGCAGTAGTGTTTGGGAGGAAGAAACCAATTGTTGGACTTTTATATTTCGTTTTCTTTTTTATATCACTGTTAACCGAAGTCAGCCATTCGTCAAGAAACGCTGTCATTATCCATGATTCGTTGTTTGAGCGATAAATGGTAGGAAGTTACTTCATTGAAGTGCCTTGAAAGTGCTTGGTTTGGCAGATATTTCTATGAATAGATCGAATGGTGATGTAAAATAACGACAGATCCATGCAGGCACAAACCAATCACTGAACCACTGCACTGTGAGACTTCAAAATACAGAGAATGGTGGAGCTAAGACTTCAAATTATAGAGAGTTGGTGAGTAAGGTACCCTCACTAAAACTTTATATCACTGGAGGACAAAAAAATATTGATTATTTTCAATTTATGGAGTATTTTTCAAGAAACCCGAACCTTACTTCATATTATTGAGAGATTTAGATTATCGAGTGTCAAATTAAGAAGGGGCCGGCTGTATATATTCTTAATTATGAGGGAAAAAATATGGCACCTAACCACTTTTCATACTTAATAATATTTTTATACGACTGCGTCGAGCAATGAGGTTTTGCGAATAGAAAACTTGCTCCGAAAGTGGTACTTTGCACACATCGTTGCAGAACACTTTACGCACGGATATGTCATCTTTGCGCACGCATCTCTCGGCCCCTGTGTTTTTTGTTGGTACTCTACTAACAAAGTCACAATTTTGCAATGTTTCGAGCTGGATAAGTTCCATAGCAAATACTCAAAAATATTGTTTGTTGAAGAAAATGTTTTACAAAAAAAATAAGATGTTATTTGCAGTCGTATTAAAAGTTTTGTAAATAACTCGTTTGAAATTTTGTATTGATTGGGCCAAGGTGTGAATTGATAAACATATTGAAACAATGGTTAATAATAACAATTTACAGATTTATTAAACGAAATAACGCATGACGCACGTTTCGGTGAAACTTCACCTTCTTCAGATGCTAAAGGCAAACTAACTATGCTTGTCCGTTATATCGAAAACAAGAAATAAAGACATGACAAATTATGTAGAAAGGGTAAATAAGAGGATGGCTACAAATAATTATTAGCATAGGAAAAACCAATTCTGAACTGCTAGTCAGGTAGTTCGGTAATTTTGAAAAGATTGAGAAGGGGCTTGAAGTATGATCGGTTTGACTATTCAATAGGAGACCGGAATGCTTGTATTTATTTAGCTGTAATGATTCCAAAAAATTAAGTTTAATTTCCTTACAGCATTTAAAATTTTAAAATCAAAATTGAATGTGTGATTTTCTTGGATTAAATGGTTTGCACAATGTGAATCCGACTTTTCATTAACAAAGCTACGTTTGTGTTCTGAAATTCTAGTTTGAAAACTTCTGAAAGTTCTACCGATGTAAAATTTATCACAATCAACACAATTAAACTCCTGATTTATTATCATTATGAACTTTGGATTCATTAATTTTTATATGATTTCCTAAATTGTTACCGGTACGATAAGCATTGTTAATGTTGTGCTTAGGTAAGAGAGATTTATGTGTTCTACTTGAATTTCCGATGAAAGTGAGGCTGTTATATTTGATATTGTTTTTAGTAGGGGGATAAAAATGATATCGAATATAAACGCCACACTTTCATCGGCAATTCAAGTAGAAAACTTAAATTACTCTTATCTAAGCACAACATTAACATTGCTTATCGTACCGGTAATAATTGAGGAAATCATATAAAAAATAATAAATCCAAAGTTCATGAAGATAACAAAAAATCAGGAGTTTATAAAATTAATTGTGGTGATTTTGATAAGTTTCACATTGGTAGAACTTTCAGAAGTTTTCAAACTAGAATTTCAGAACACAAACGTAGCTTTGTTGATCAAAAGTCGGATTCTTATTATGCAAACCATTTAATCCAAGAAAATCACATATGCAATGTTGATTTTGAACTATTAAATGGTGAAAGTAAGGGAATTAAACTCAATTTTTTGGAATCATTACAGATAAATAAATACAATACATTCCGATCTCCTATTGAATAGCCAAATCGATCATACTTCAAGCCTCCTTGTCAATCTTTTCAAAATTACCGAACTACCTGACTAGCAGTTCGGAATTGGTTTTTCCTATTCTGATAATTATTCGTAACCATCCTATTATTTACCCTTAGTACTATTTTCGAATCTTTTGTGAAACAATATTGATGAAATTAGTTTGCTTTTATTTGCAACAACTTTTTTTTGCCATTCTTCAGCAAAACTTATCTGTATATCTACCAATTCCAGTTGATTTCATTTTTATAATTGCGTATATAAAAAATATAAAAACTAGAGGAATTTTAAGACAATTGAAGTTCTCTTTAGTTTCGAATAAAAAAAGTTATCGTCGTATATTTAATGCTATCAATTGATTTTTATACGGGACGAAGTTTGGAACTAGGCAACTTTCTACTTGAAGTTGCAATAAAATGAAAATTTAACTTCGTTTAACGAACAATTAATTGAAGAAATTGTATAAATTGTATTCACTGTGAGTTTTTGTGGTTATAAAATAACTAACTGAGATTCGCATTAGAATTTACGATGCGATAAGGAAAACAAACGAGCTTTTTTTCTGAAAATAACTTGCTTCATTATATCCAATTTTTAATGACTTGCTTAGGGAAATTTAAGGAAATATCCGAAGTAGGAAGTCTTGACATTATAATTTCATAAGACAGATTGAAAATTTTATCCAGGAAATCTCGTTGATAGAAGTAGGAAGAATTTTACGAATTTTATTTTTGATGAACCAATGAAGAAATAAATTAAATTTTACTGAAAGAAATCGAGAACAAGAACTGATGGTTTTTTGAGTGAAATTTCAATAAGGGATAAAAAGGTTCTACTCTGCTCAGATTAATGAAATATTTTTATATGAAAGAACCTATGGGGTCTGCCTCCGGCAGATCCAAAATGAGTGTTTATGTACATAATGAAATTTTTCAAGCAATAATATCTGCGTATGTGAGATACCAACTTTCATCGTATTTAACTGTCTTTTCATAAATAAGGCTTCATGTGAGTGAGCTATAAAAATCAGCTGTGTAGTTTCTGTAAAAATGAATATTGTGCAAC
This sequence comes from Cynegetis impunctata, assembly GCA_030704885.1. NCBI lineage: Eukaryota > Metazoa > Arthropoda > Insecta > Coleoptera > Coccinellidae > Cynegetis > Cynegetis impunctata. The sequence goes on from JARQZK010000050.1 coordinate 154,031, forward strand.
GCGTTACTGGGTAGCTGTTAAAGTCGCCATTTGTATTACATAATTTGATTGGTTTGCACTATTGCTATCTCGGTAATTATAAGAACTACAAGGTTGGCCAAATTAGACAAAATGTGCAGTTTTTGGAGGACATTGAAAATCTAGTTTCATATTTGAAAAATAGAAAATCTATCTCGAGCTACGGGGGTTTTTCGAAAAATTGCTCAAAATTATTTGATCGAATATCTCAAAAAATATAATTTTTACAAAAAATTAGTGGGAAGGAAAATTTATGCATTTTAGACGTTCTTCAATTTGGTATTTTTCAAGGAAATTTGGTTCGTCTAGTTTTCGAGATATTATCATCAACTTACTTTTTTTAAATACGGACCTGTATTTTTTATTCCATTTCTCGAAAAAACTTTTTTTTCTGATTTCAACGATGTATCACATATATATATATATATATATATATATATATATATATATATATATATATATATATATATATATATATATATTATATATCTATAATAAATGAGCTTAAATTTGGTATCTAAGATTTGTTTCTTAGGTTGAACGAAACAATCAAAATGTCGACAAACTCAGTTGAAATTTTGAAATTTTTAAAATCTTGCTAGGGAGTTGCCGTGAGGTGCATGTGTGAACATTTTTCATCTTAAATTCAACAAAGAGTTACAAAACATTTGAAGGAATACAATGGTTGGAAATGTTCTTTTCTGTTGTTTCAATAAATTTATAGGTTTGAAATAGAACCCTAAAAGTTTCAACTTTGCATTATTATTAATAGTTGATACAACTCTTTGTGAGCTTAAAATAAAGGAAAAATTTCTCACTTTCGTTGTGTAATATTGAGTTACCATCTACTCTAAGAGTTGAAAAAAAGTGGTCGAAGTTGATTTGAAAAAAATGAACTTCAAAATGATAATATGATAAAAATTGTATCTCCCTTCTTCGCCATATTGCGAGGGGGTGAATATAAAGTTTTAACTCAATATACCTACCTTATTTCTTCATAGATAATTCACTAAAGTTCAGTTTTCAGTATGACTAGTAAATAAAAACTGACATAAATTTGCACTTTCTCTTCGAGGAAAGTTTGCATGATTAAATCGTAATTTGATTTCACCTACTCTCAACTATTTATTGATTATTCCTTACTGTATTTATAGTAAAGAATTTATTGTTATACACTTCCTAAATAAAGTTCTTTATAATTTAATTTCGATAAACAAAAGTTTATGGATACACTAGTTGTATTAAGCCGTTGATTCAGGGTCGTAGCCAGCACTGCTTTCTAGAGGGGGCTAAACAAATTCTTGAGGGGGCTTGTTTTTTACAGAGTACTAAAATAAATATACGTGAAAAAGAGACAGAAATATACAGCTCTTTCTGTCTTTTTACCTAGAAAAGTATTCTGGAAAACGAATATTAATTGAAAAACATTTTGGAAAAATAAAAAAAATTATTCGAATAAAAATAATTTTTGAAAAATCTCTCATACAAAACTCAAAATAAATGAAAGAAATATCTTATAAATAGACAACCAAGTTAATATTCTCACTCTTGCTCCGTCACTTGTTTGCGCTTATAATCGTTTTCAGTTGTGTTTCTATTTTCACTTACGTAAAATATAATATTCTGAGTTTGAAAATGAAGTAACGGCTAATGATATTTTATATGAAGAGGTTCAAGAAACTGAAGGAAAATATGTGAATTTTATTGAAGTACATTTACTTGAATTAATGAAACGCATGCCCTCGCGTTTGAATGTTTTTCGGCATATAAGAAATTTTAGTCCTGCTATAATTTTAATCCAGTTCAAAGACCAAAATTTTCCGAGCTACCACTTACTTTTGTAACTCGCAATAGAACATCTGACATAGAGATACAATATAGAAACTTGATAAATGTCGATTGGAAAGAGATGTTTGCTGAATCAGTCCCTGATAACCCTATTATTTTTTGGAGGAAGGATATAGATTTAAAAAATGCAGCCTACCAATTCAGGTTTGAAGATTTACCTCTATTTGCATTTACTCTTCTAAGCTTACCGTCATCCGTAATACATTCGAGGAGAGGATATTTTCATTGATGAATATTGTTAAATGTATAATTCGAAACAAAATGATACTAAAAATGTTGAATTCAGTTGCATCTATTAGATCTCACTTTGCAATAAATGAGATTTGCTGTAAATAATTTAACCCTAGCAAAGCTATGTATGCAAAATTTAATTCTGATATGTATCGGCCACAACTTCAACCACAGACAAAGATGATGATGATGTTTTGTTAACAGTTTATATAAAAATAAAGATATTTGTAACAGAATCGTGGTTTTGATTGTAATAGTAATTTAAGTAAAAAGTCCTGAAAATACCTATTATTGTTTGCACTATTTTTTCGTGCGGTTGCGAAAAAATCATGATTGCGATTTTGGGCGACAAATTAGCAGCAAAACACGTATGAAATAACTGCTAGAATAAGTCAATTTTATATGCAATTACCGATGTTTCCCCGTTAACATGTCGCAACCACGGTTGCGCTTTTGGGCGACAAATCAGTCAAAGTGCGACACGCGGCTCTAAAAAATCTGGCAACCCTGCTAGTAGCCGCTCGTTTGTCGCTATTTTAGTTGAAGATAAAAACGTCAACATGTTTTGCGGGTTGAAAGATGCCGCAAATAAATAATTTCAAGTCAGTTTTACAATTAGGTAGATTTGTTTTTAACTAGGCTAGTTTTATATTTCAACGCAGATATAAACATTTTTGGTTTGTAATAAATCTGGTATCTTTTCTAGAGGGGGCTTAAATAATTCCAGAGGGGACTCAGCCCCCTTGGCTACGGCCCTGCGTTGATTAAAGGCTTATTTGAACAAGAAAAATTATTGGTTGATTATAGCACTTATTGCCTCTTATTGTAGTACACTGTCTCTTATTGTATTACACTGTAGTAGTGGTTTCATCAAGATATTTCAACTATTGGTAATGTTATTAACTATTGCTGTGATTATTTAGTGATGGCGCTAAGACTTCATAATCGTGGGTTTTAATAATTTGCAGACGTCCACAACCCCTCTAAATTGACTTAGAAGCTTAAGAATTGTATGTTAAAAAGAACAAAAATGAGGAGAAAATACGAATTTTGCGAAGGAGCTCTACTTCTCACGCGATTTCTAGTCGTATTTTATTCCATAAAATACATAATATTGCAGTGCATAGATTCGAACGAGCTGAAATTTGGTAGGTACTTGGGATTGTTTCCGTTGCACAACGAAAGTATCAAAATTTGGGTAAATTTTTGCAACCGCTGCCATTTTTACGTGGATATTTCTAATTTTTATATAAATATCTTTCCCGGTACATATTGACGTCTCAAACGGTTCGTATCACACCAAATGAGCTGAAGAAGGAAACTATCAAAATTTGGTTAAATTATTCCGCCATATTTACGTAGATATTTCTTGTATTTTCATGGTTTTTGAAAAATTTCCTAAATCTACAGCTTCATCAGATTGCGTAGGAGGATTGAAGTTTGGTACGTACATTGAGTTAGGAGGGTCGTTGAAGTTTGGAACGTACATTGAGTTTATGTTGACTTAAGATCATTTTTAGGATTCAACTCTTTCTCAGCCGCGTTGTATTTCCTGGTGACTATTCCGTTCAAATTGCATCTCGATCTGTTTCGCTATCAGTACGCGATTTTATTTTCACGATAGAGGGTTGAAATTTGGTGTTTGGATTGAGTTGATGTTGAGGTGAGTTTCTTTGGTTTCAACTGTTTTCCTCAACCACTATCCAGTTCTCGAATTTTTTTTCTTAGTGAAATAAATTATTTTCTTCACGATCATCACAGAATTTGTCCATTCTGATATCAAATTTGATTACAGAATGATGGAATTCTCTCTCTTGAGATTGAAGAAATATTCTGCAACACCTCTGCCCCCATGCAATTTAAATGTATTTGCTTTCTCTCCCTTGTGATAGAATAATATTCTCACACTGGCTAGCAATAATGACATTAGCCTTGACGCAGTTGATTGTCATCGTAGTGACAAATTAGAGTAAGTGTCAAAATTATTGCTGTCACGTTTTCATTCGAAAATATAATAAGTATTATGAATTTATGCAGGGGTTCAGAATCAGAGTGTGAAAATACATTACTACACTGGTCATTGTTATTGGAGGACGTCGGGTACTGTGTTAGTGGACACAGGAGCAGATATGGAAACACTAAAAAGGCATGGGAGATGGAAGTCTTTTCAAGTGCCAGAAAGATACATAAAAAATTCGGTGCAAAATCGAATAAATAAAGCAAATAAGTTAGTCTCATCAATTACTGGATCCAATACACCACTAATCATGCCTTCCACTTCAAATTATGTGACTGTTAGTTCGTCTTCTACAAACCACGCAATTGTTGAAAATTCTTCCAATAATGCACCAGTTTTCATTTCGAGAACTATACAAATATAACAATTAATACAAAGTATAATGTTTCTTGAATTATTGAGTGTTTACCTAATATAATTGTGATTGAGTTCTGTAATATAAATTATCTTTTGTTCGTTTTCATATAAAAATATATATTTAAAATTTTCGATCGTGGAGAAAGTATAGTCTGCTACTCGGTTAGAATGAAAATTAGTGATGCTCGTGGTTCCTCACGCTCGCCTTCGGCTCGCGCTCGGAACTTTTCCACTCGCATCGAATTTTCATTCTAACCTTGTTACAGAATATAGGGGGAAATCGGTTAATCATGCGCGGCGGCTAAAAAAAAAAGGAAACACACGTGTTTCATTCCTCCCTGAAGTATGTGTCAGGGAGGCGGGCAGCTTGAGTTTGGGATTAACTCCTTCAGCCAGATCAGAGGATACACTTGTATGTACAAGTGCATTAAGGATAGGTGAGACGGGATATTTATGGAACATAGGAAGTGTGGGTAGGGTTCAGAGGATTAATACTGGCCCAGCATTCGCCTTATAAGTTTGCAAGCAGTGACTTACATTACCATGAGGAAACCTCTGAGAAAAACTCATGGCAGACCAGTCGGCCCCGGGGTTTGAACCCGAGACCTCCCAAATACTAGCCAGCGTACCTAACATACTCGACTAACTAGCTTGGTGCGGCGGCTAATGATGCGCAGCATATTAGTAGTAGAAAATGTCAACCATTTATTGGAATTCATACACTTCGTGCCATCTCTTAGAAGATAGTTAAAGTTGCGCAGCCATTTGGGCAATTTCAGCGGCAAACGCGGCTGTCATCGTGTCTGACTACTATTTTGGTCGTTTACTCTAACTTTTGTGCGTGCGAAAAGAAGATTGAAAATGTTAATGAGGACTTTTTTCTTTGGGTAATTATACTAAAATAATCAACGTGGTTCTAGCTATTCTAGGAGCGATTAATCTAAGGTAAAGAACCTCCAGTTTTATTTTGGTGAATTTTCATAAGCATTAGGTCCATAGCGGGTAATGGTGCGCCATGCGCACAATTAGCCAACTTTTTGAGTAAGAAGTTTTTGTTGTTATTCAGTATGAAACAAAATGTTTTCTGAATAATTTCAGATGCTAAAATATACCCGCAAAACGAATAAAGCCTCTTGGGACGCAGACAAAATTAAAAAAGTCTTGTGATTTGTTGCAAATAACGGAGCAGTTAGAGATGACGGAAGGAAGTTTTAATACCAGAATATACAATTCGCAAAATAAAGAAAGATGAATATGATGGAGGATGTGATATTAGTGGGTCCACATCCCATTTTTACACAGGTCCAAGAAAAGAGTTTAGCGAGTCACGTACTAAAAATGGCGAAACTTTTTTTTGGTGTCACAGGAAATGAACTTCTGCGATTAGCGTATTCTTATGCAGTAGCTAACAATTTAGCTATAAAATTATAAATTTTGTAAGCAAAACCAGATTGAATTGCTAGCCATCATACCACATACATCTCATTGCTCACAGGCTTTAGATTTAGCATTCTATGGTCCACTGAAAGCTATGCAGAATATGACTGTGATTTTTGTACCTAAATTACAATTTTTTTATATTTTGTTAATGTTCTAACAAATATTATATGTATTCTGTAATGCTTTTTTTGATTATACCTGATACATCATACTATATTTACAGATTTCTGGTTGCGCACAATTACTCGCATAGGGTGGATAATCATGCGCATTGTCAGTTTATGTATTATTTCTTTCTCAAGCTCAGAACATATTTTCTTGTGATATTTAATTCATTGGTGTCATACCATATACAATGAAGAATATCTATGCAAAAATTCAGAATTCTAGATGCTATATTCAAGAAAATATCAACCCGGCTTCTTAGGTGCGCACAATTCACCGACTTCCCCCTACTATTCTACTTTTAATTCGTATTTTGTGTATTTCGCGCGAAAATACGACTTTAGTAATGGAGCTTTGCTGCTCACGAGTTTTTCTCTAATTTGAATAGAAGTACCTATAATGAATTGCTTATTGTAATAACCGTTCATATTCAGATAGATTGATGGCTTCATCATCATTCAAAAAATCGTAAAATTCGATGAATTTGGGAAAAGTTGATAACAGTTTTAATATGGAAAAACCCTAACTTTTTGAAGTATTTGGTTGAAGGTTCGGATAAATAGTAGCTTAACCTCAATTCTTGGATGGAATTAGATGTCATATCAGATGAGAACTGTCTTCGCTGCAATTATTTGAAGAGAATAACCGAGCAGTATTTAATCTCAATTATTTGAAACCTATAAGACAATTTAGATAAGGAGGCCATAGCATCCATCGTTTGAGACAGTTAGATGAACATTCAGATTGGGATTTATCAATTTTTCTAAGGATTCAGATGGCAGTTCGAAAGAAGATCGGTTTCACTTTAATTAATTAAAGCAAAGAGATATGACAGTTCAGATGAGAAGTGCTTACACTCTCATTCTTCGAGACAATTAGATTTATTCGTTCGGATCAGATACAGTTCTAGTGTAGAGTGCTTTCACGTTATTTAATTGAAGCAATTAATTTAGTCGAGTAGAACTTAACCTCAATTACTTAAAGCAGCGATGCACATACCGCGGCCCACCGTCGAGATTTATGCGGCCCGCGAACGAATTTTAAAATTGTTTGGAAAAACTTCAAAAGTATTTTCCAGTACGTATCACTTTCTTGTTCATGTTTTCATGTTTACTACGTAGGACAGGTATTTTACTCGCCGGTCCAAGCATATTGTACACGAGACTAGAAATCTGTCCAGTGTTGCCAACTATAAAATTTCAGAATTCTCAAATCGTAAACTCAAAATTCACCAGATTTCACCAAATTTGAGATTCAAAATACATCATTAAAAATGGATCTGTTGAACATAAGGTCACGGACACATGTCGTAATTCCTTAGGGCTTAGTTGGAAAGAGGGGTTATATTTAATATTGAATTTTTCACAGAATTAAGCGGGTTTTAAACATTAAGTGTTAGAATTAAGGGAAAGGGTGTAAAACTGCAAAAATAAAATACCTTGTTTCACAGCAGGGCTGCTCATTATTGCAAAAAATCAGTTATATGCACTTGCCCTATTTCTATTGGAACAAAGTTTGTTTTGAATAAACAAGTACTATAGAAATTTGACACAAAAGAGAATATTAAAAATATTTATTAAAAAAAAACAATTGTTTACAAGGAAACTATAAAGAAAATTTCTTATTCTGAGAACAAAAATAAAATACATTCATACAACTTCTTAATAATAATATTTTTTAAGTAATAGATAAATAGAACTGTTAGAACTAGAAAACAGATAAAAGTTGGGTTATGTGTTATGTTCAAGGGAAGTTGAAGCTCGGATGTTGGCACTGTTGGAAATGCTGGAATTGGCACGCGGTGTTGCCTGTTGATACTTAAACAATACAACTTCCAACGTTCCAACGGTCGCAGCAAGCAAAAGCACCAACTACAATAGTAGTTGGCGTGGCGCCACCTCCTGCCGCTGCAAGCGCCAGCATCGTTTTCAATTTCACTACATATTCTCCAAATGAAATCATAAATACACCAGCTTTGAGACACTCCTCAAACTCTTCTTAAAATTCTCTTTGGCACACTGAAATCCGCCAGTTTTGGTGAAAAATACACCGAGTTGGTAACACTGAATCTGTCGAATCAACTAGATTACTCGAAGGTTCACGAAAGACACCGGTATTATCCCCGAACAATGTGGGAGCTTCTCGCTGTTTGGTAACTTGTATACATAAATACGACGCATCCCCCGACGCAAACAAATGGAGAAATGCAAGAAAACGGACGTCAATTTCGCTTATGTTGAAAAAATTGATATTTTGATACAAGCTTTTAAAGATCGTTTTGTAGACTTCAAAGAAGTTAAACCTCTTTTGGACATTTTCAGCAATACTTTCAATATTTCTCCCGAAAATGCGACGAAATCAATGCAACTGGAATCAATATACATAAAAAATGATGATAATTTATGAAACAAGTTTAATGAATGTAATTTACTCAACTTCTACCGTTGCGTTGATAAAAACGCTTATAAAGAGTTGCGAACGAACGCATTAAAATAGGCCAAGCTAGAGAGATTTAGAGTGATCATTTTGTTTCAAAAGTTTTAGAAGAAAACCAGCTGCGCCATTGTTTGTAAAATAGTTCCGTATAATAAAGTGATACGTTTTTCATTCGACTTCATTATTTATAACTTTGTTATTAAAAATTTTATGCAAAAAATCGCGTTTTTTTAGTTTTTTGCTTATAAAATTGAAACTATCACGGTAATCGTGATGGTGATAATAAACTAATTGTGGAAAATGAAACGATGAAGAAAATGAGAGGTCGGGCGACTCGATCGAGTTTAAGAGAAAATCGGAAAAATGCAGTTTTTTCTAAAATTCATAACTCGGTTCGGTTATTTTTCAAGTTGTAGCGAAGATTATTTCAGTCAGTATTATAGTAATTAATATAAACTTTATTTGTGCGAAGAGCAGGAACTGTCCGATGCATAGTTTTTGATCTGTGGCCATTTGAATATTTTACTATGCAATTTTCCAGTAGACCTGAATGCGACAGGTATGGTCCGATTTCAATTAACAAAAAAGATTTTGAAAGTAGAATTTTCATAGTTCAAAACGTTCATCTTGGTTTCACATGAAAACGCTGAGAAATATGTTAAAAATAAAGGTGAACATGACGAAAAACGGCCGAGTGCGTGAGAGTAGTTCAAGAGAGGGGTTAAAGCAGCAGGCAAGGAGACATTCGAAATGGTCGGCATTTTGAACATGACAGTAATTTCGTCATGTTCAGCTTCATTTTTAACATATTTCTCAGCGTTTTCATGTAAAACTAAGATGAACGTTTCGAACTATGAGAATTTTACTTCCAAAATCATTTTTGTAAATTGAAATTGGACCATACCTGTCGCTTTCAGGTCTGCTGGAAAATTTCATAGTAAAATATTCAAATGGCCACAGATCAAAAACTATGTATCGGACAGTTTCTGCTCTTCGCATAAATGAAGTTTATATTAATAACTGATACTGACCGGAGGATCTACGCTATAACTCAAAAAACAACCAAGTTATGAATTTTTGAAAAAACTACATTTTGGCCGGTTTTCTCTTGACCTAAGGGTCTGATCTAGTCGTCCTACCTCTCGTAGTCTTCGTCTTTTCAATGTATTCAATAAGTTCATTGACATTATCACGATAACTCTGATAGTTTCAATTTTATAAGCAAAAAACTAAAAAAAACGATTTTTTTGCATAGAATTGTTTTTTTCACTCGAGGGACCTACAGTTTAACGCCGGTTTCGAACTGCCAATGGGCTTGTTAACTATGTACATTACCCAAAAATTCAATTATATATATAGAACCACTAAATTCCTGACATCCAAGAGCAAGGTGGGACTCGAACCCACAATCCTCGGTTTACAAACGGTACACGGCGGTACACCTTCGAGTGAAAAACATATCACTGTATCATAAAGAACTATTTCACAAACGATGGCACAGCTGGTTTTCACTTTTTACATGAAAAAATCTCTGTAGCTTGGCCTAAAATGCGATAGTTTATTTGTATCAACGTATATTTGTGAAGAAACGTTTTCAGTGATGAAACAACAACTAAAAATCAAAACCGTCTGGTATATGAAAATTTGGAAGCAATTTTACGTGTGGCGGTAAGTAATGTGGAGCTAAATATAAAAAACTTGTTAGTTCAATGCAATGCCATGCATCAAAATAATGAAACATGAAATACTACACTTTGATAATTAGATCACATTACGAATACATAATTAAAACAAACATTTTTTAATGTTCTTTTATTTTCATCATTATAAGTCATACTATTTAAAAATAAAATTTTTCGTATTAATGACTATTGTTTGTAGGGCCCGTCATTGACTTATAATTTTCCCGAGTGGTCCCTGTTCCCTAAGTCTGTGCATCCCTGACTTAAAGCATGACAGTTGAGGTGAGTAGGAGTACATAGTACCGTAATTCTTCGAGATAATTAAATGAACTTTCACATGCGGATTTTAAACCTCAATTCTTTGAAGAAATCAAACATTAGATCAAATGAAGAGTGCTTTTACCTCAATCACTTTAAATAATTGAACGACAGCTCAGTTGATTAATATTTAACCTCTATTATCTGAAGAAAAGAGATGACGTTTAGATCAGATGAACCTTAACTTCAGTTCTTTGAGACAGTTACATATACGTATAGATTATGATTTTTTATCTTCAATATTTTCAAAGAATCAGATGAAAGTTCAGATGAAGAATGATTTCATCTCAATTATTTGGTGAAATTACACGAAGTGTGGTAGTACTTAATCTAAATTATTTTAAGTAAATAGATGAAAACTGAATAGAAGTGCATTTGCCTCCATTATTTGCAACAATTAGATGACATTTCAGTTGAGGAGTGCCTTAACCGCAATAATTTGAAGCAAATAGATGACAGTTATGACGAGGAGTGCCGTTCTTCGCTACAAATTCCCTCAATATGTCCAGCTTAGCCACCTAGATTTCAGAGGCGCGCCTGTGGAATTGATGCGTTCGAATTAGTGGTTATGACTCCGAAACGTGCAATTTTGCACCGAACAGAAGCTTACCTAGAAACGTGATTCCGCAAAACGGAGTAGGACGAAGGAAAATCGTGATGTTAGTGTAGCTTTTTCCAGGCCCTGGATATTTGAATAGTTTCAGGAGTACTGAAAACCGAAATTCTAATTTCGTCAATTCTCCGAAGCTTTGAAATGGAAATTTAAGAAACGGAGACTATCCACAATTGATATCGAAATTCGATGATAAATGAAGTTAATTTAAGGTTCGTCAAAATTCATGAACTAAGGTATTCGGGAATTCATTTACTTTTGTTCATATTGTAACTTTACAATAATCACATTTCGAATATCAGTGGACTTCATATAACTACCATTCAATGAAACAAAAGTGTGGAAAAGTTCAGAAGAATCTTTGCTTCAACAAATTCCCAGAACTCTTGTTTATGGAGAACACTCGGTACATTTCGTATATATGGTATTTAATTTGTATTGAAAAAATTGGAAAACATTTTACTTTTTGATTCAAAGTTCTTCCATAAAATAAGTACATACACACCAGGAACTGCATCGATCGATATCTCAGAAACTGAATTTAGGAAACTTGCTAGTGATGTCTTGGGCCCTAAACAGCTAAAATATTTTCATCTATTGGGCACTAAGTCTTATATTTTAAATGGGACACCCTAGATTCTTACATTTTTTAATTCAACCTAAGATTATAGGCAGATTTTGTGCATCATGTCCTATACATAAGTCTAAGCGTTTTTGATATATTTAAGTTTTTATGTCAAAAATGACTATTGCAAGTCCTATTATAATTATCAATTGTTCCTATGAGGAAGCCCTTATTACTTACTTTGGGTTGGATTCCTTATTGAGAAGGACTTACTTTAATAGATTTTGTATAATATTTTTCTAATTCTGTAGTATTAAGCATCAAAAATTAAGGTAATTTTGTATAAGGTTATCTATACCTAAAATTTTTAGTTTTCGAAATATTGCCAATTTAATATTTCTATATGGCGATTTTGCATTTAATCAACAATAAACAATTAGATCTAGAATAGCCACGATTATTTGTTATGGTTGAATTATACAAACGAAGATTATTGAAAATTATTTATTATTCATGGACAATGTGTTATTTCAAGAACATGTGATACATTTTGTGACACGATATCCTCAAAAACAGAAACAATCACCAAAATACTATAGAACGAATTATAGAAAACTTGAAGAACTTTGGACCCGCAAAGGAAAAATGTACAGAAATAAACCGGTTATTAACAATGAAAATATTGATATCGTAAACTGGAAATAAAAATGTTAAAAAAATTATCCAAGTGAATGTTCGAATTGGTGTCTTTGAACTTCTAGACATTTTGCGTATCTAAGCCGAAATTTTTCACGAGTGACTCTTCTTATTGACTGGTGGTCTAGGTCTTCAAATGCTGTACTTACTCGCCCTATGCGTTTCCATTCGAAAATATTGATTTTTATCAGTTTTCTCAATCTCATTTTAGATCGTATTTTTTGAACACGCTGTATCATTAGTTATCCAAATATTATACAAAATCTATTAAAGTAAGTCCTTCTCAACAAGGAATTCAACACAAGGTAAGTATGAAGGGCTTCCTTATAGGAACAATTGATGATTATATTAGGACTTGCAATCCTCATTTTTGACATAAAATATTAAATATGTCGAAAACGCTTAGACTTAGGTATAAGACATGATGCATAAAATCTGCCTAGAATCTCAGGTAGAATTTAAAAATGTAATAATACATTACATAAAGTGAACAAGGAAAATTCTTTAATAATTTAAAAAATTATCAAACAACTTTCCAAGGAAGCTGGTTATACGTAATCAGCAACGCAACATCTGCATTCACAATCGAACGGTGAATTATAGAAATTGTCAAGTCACCCCGACTCAAAATCTGCATACAGCTGTTTCGATCTTATTAGATCTCATCAGTGCAGCTTATTTGACTCGGAGTGAATTATTAATCTCTAATTGTTCCCCAATACAAATCGTGGTCAGTAACACTGGCTGGATAACAATCCAGAGCGCCATCCCACCAAAGATATTGGGAAACAACAATTCATCGCTTAGACTGAAAATGCAGAAATTCGTCGCTCGAACACGTACCTCCTGATATGAAGATATCTACTCTATCAATCTTTGGTGGGATGGCGCTCTGGATTGTTATCCGACCAGTGTTACTGACCACGATTTGTATTGGGGAACAATTAGAAATTTGTTAATTCACTCCGAGTCAAATAAGCTGCACTGATGAGATCTATTAAGATCGAAACAGCTGTATGCAGATTTTGAGTCGGGGTGACATGACAATTTCTATAATTCACCGTTCGATTGTGAATGCAGATTTTGCGTTGCTGAATACGTATAACCAGCTTCCTTGGAAAGTTGTTTGATAATTTTTTAAATTATTAAAGAATTTTCCTTGTTCACTTTATGTAATGTATGAAATTGACCATGGTCAACTAGTATGTTTTTCATGATTTGATTGTTGTATTTTGCGTATTAAGCGACTAGAATATTCGGAGCGCGCTCTCGTGGGTATATCCAAAGGTTTTAAATCACTATGTTAGTGTGCCTTGGAATCATATACACCACTGTTGTAGAGTAGATATCTTCATATCAGGAGGTACGTGTTCGAGCGACGAATTTCTGCATTTTCAGTCTAAGCGGTGAATTGTTGTTTCCCAATATCTTTGGTGGGATGGCGCTCTGGATTGTTATCCGACCAGTGTTACTGACCACGATTTGTATTGGGGAACAATTAGAGATTTGTTAATTCACTCCGAGTCAAATAAGCTGCACTGATGAGATCTAATAAGATCGAAACAGCTGTATGCAGATTTTGAGTCGGGGTGACTTGACAATTTCTATAATTCACCGTTTGATTGTGAATGCAGATTTTGCGTTGCTGAATACGTATAACCAGCTTCCTTGGAAAGTTGTTTGATAATTTTTTAAATTATTAAAGAATTTTCCTCGTTCACTTTATGTAATGTATGAAATTGACCATGGTCAACTAGTATGTTTTTCATGATTTGATAAATGTAATAATATATATGGTGTCCTATCTAAAATAAGCGACTTAGAGTCTATTTATATTATGTATAACTGGATATGCCCAATAAATGAAAATATTTTAGCTGAATAGACCCCAAAACATCTAGCCAATTTCCAAAATTTCCAATTTTTACCACATTCAGTTTCTGAGATATCGATCGATGTAGTTCCTGGTGGTCCACACTGTATATCATAAATTTATACACGAAAAAGATCATGTAATTTATATCATGAAGCTATAAAAGGGAGAAACAAGTTTCTAACCTCAATAAACTTCAAAATTTTGTACTTATCCAAAATGACTTTTTTTAATTAGCGCTAAACAGAAAACTTCTCTGTTGAAATTATGTCATCTATTCAAATATAGTACGAGTTAGTTCTAGAATATAACGAATTTTCTCCAAATCACGACTTCTCTCTATAATGATGGTACTATTCAAATATGATGTGAATTAATGTGAAATGAATTAATGTATTTCAAAAAGTAATTGTTTCAAAAACTGATGATTTTCAACAAAATATATTTTTTCTTATTACAAGTTCATCTCTTCCTTATGTAAAATTCGTTTTCCCCATCATACAATTCGCATATTACGGCTAACTATGACCCGCGTAGCCAACGGAGCAAGTTGGCCGATTGTTTAGGCTCACTTACTAGCATTCGAGAGGTTGTCGGTTCAACCCCAGGGTTAACTGGTCACGTCCACCTCGAGTTTTTCTAAGAGATGTTCTCATCGCGTAAGTAAGTTTGCTTGCAAACTTATAAAGGCAAATGAGGAGACAGTCTTTAATCTCTGAACCCCACATCTCTTCCATAAATTATACAGTCTTAGTAATACTGAATACACAAATACACACACACACACACATATATATACGGGGTGACCCAGAGCTATGTAACTTTTTTGTCAGTGAAGATATCGATATGAAATTTTCAAAGAAAATAGGGTCTGACTGAGTCTGTTTTTTAAAATTATTTTGAAGAAAATTAGACTTCCGGTTTTGCCGGAAGTGATATCAACTTTGTTATTTCAAATGAAATACCCTGTATATTTTTTGATTTTCGAATTTCTTATGTAATTTATAATAAAATTGTCAGAACATTCTTTATACCTAAAATGAACATTTTTCGAGTTATTAATTTTTTTCGTAAAATTTTGACAGTTACGTCTTCAACAAAAATAGGCTATAACTTCTTTGTTACTAGGTCTATTGCTATGCGGTTTGGATTGTTGTAACCAGAGTTTCATTCATTCCTTATCAAAACTTTCTATATTTCTAACTTATTATTTGATAAAATCTAGGGTGAAGATGGCAAATTTCAAACGTTAATAACTTTCTTATTCCTAATGAAATGCTATGTATATTTTTGCATTTTTAAATTTGCTATTCAATGACCTTTCGATTTGTATAAACATTCCCTATACCTAAAGTTAATAATAACAAGGATATTTCAAAATTTTGTAATAATTTATATATCAATACACCTGAGAAATCGTCCTGCGTGTTATTTTGACGTATCCATGGATACCAATAATAAAAATTATTTAAAATCTAATTTTGTCACCTTTTATAGTATTTTTCAGTTAATAAAATGGATTTTACGCGACAAGAAATGATAAATATGGTTTACTGTATTGGAAAAGCGGATCTAAATGTTCTGCTAGCTAGTAGAATTTATCATCAAAAATATTCTGATTCTGATTCAATTACGTTTTGTGATTCTGTTATTAATAGGTATTGATTTCTTTCTGTATAACATTGAAATGTATAATTTGGAGTAACTGTTGGATCATGCGAATGTACTCCTCCTGACCAAAATGATAATGTCAAACTTGACATTGCAATTTGACATCAGTCTATTACAAACATATGTTGTTTATAAACAACAATAGTTATTATTGAATGTTAAAGTCTTAGAATTACTAATTTTTCAATATCTTTTCGGATATCAGTATCAGGTGCTAATAATTCGTAATTGGTATCCATGGATACGTCAAAAATAACTCGCTAGTCGATTTCTCAAGTGTATTGATATATAAATTATTACAAAATTGTGAAATATCTTTGTTATTATCAACTTTAGTTATAGGGAATAGTCATACAAATCGAAAGGTAATTGAATGGCAAATTCAATAATGCAAAAATATACATAGCATTCCATTAGAAATAAGAAAGTTTTTAAAGTTTGAAATTTGCCAACTTCACCCTAGATTTAATAGTTAGAAATATGGAAAATTTTGACATGGAATAAATAAAACAATGTTCCAAGATTACAAAAATCTAAACCGCATACCAATAGACTTACTAACAAAAGAAGTTATAGCCTATTTTTGTTGGAGACGCAACTGTCAAAATTTTACGAAAAAAATTAATAACTCGAAAACTGTTCATTTTAAGTATGAAGAATGTCATGACAATTTTATTATAAATGTCATAAAAAATTCGAAAATAAAAAAATATACAGGGTATTCCATTTGAAATAACAAAGTTGATATCACTTCCGGCAAAACCGGAAGTGCGATTTTCCTCAAAATAATTTTGAAAAATAGATTTAGTCAGATCGTATTTGCTCTGAAAATTTCATATCGTGATCTTCAATGACAAAAAGTTATGGACCGATTACGTACCTCTGGGTCACCCTGTATATAAATATATATATATATATATATATATATATATATATATATATATATATAGGGTGACCCAGAGGTACGTAATCGGCCCATAACTTATATATATATATAAATTTATATATAT
Organism: Cynegetis impunctata; assembly: GCA_030704885.1. NCBI lineage: Eukaryota > Metazoa > Arthropoda > Insecta > Coleoptera > Coccinellidae > Cynegetis > Cynegetis impunctata. The sequence continues at coordinate 170,971 of JARQZK010000050.1, forward strand.
ATATAGATATATATATATATATATATATATATATATATATAGATAAAAAAACACAGATATAATAAAAAGTTCTAAAATTTATATATATATATATATATATATGTATATATATATATATATATATTTATATATATTTGTTGGAAATATACGTACATATTTGGAAATAGATCATTCATTTCAGGTATAATTTGATGCAGTAGAAGATCAACATATTTTCCACCAGTCGGAGCGCCCGCCGTCGATAAAAAGTTGACCAATGATGATATGGTTTTTCACCAACTGATTTATTGTGGATTAGAATCTGACCAGTTTCTGGCAATTATGTCAATTAGCTGTGCCGTTTAGACAGAATGTAGCTTCATCACAATATCTTGATTGCTTGCCAATTTATACGTAGATGTTTGATGATTTTGTTGGACATCTAAAGTCTCATTTTCGGTAATTGCAGTTTTTGGTCTTCCAGACCTTGGGCGATCCTGTACGCTACCGGTTTCATTATATTTATTTAATATTCTGGAAATTGTTGATCTACTTATAGGGACTTGTCAGGATTTAAATCATTGAATAAATGACTTACTTCTTCATAAGTACATTTTTTATTAAGATATCCAATTGATATCAGCATACGGATTCTTTCTTTTTCCGATAAGTACACCATTCTTGATTTACTATTCAAAAATGTAACGTAATATGTATCTAATACAAAGATTAAACCAATTTACTATTTAAAAATACGATTTAAACACTGTAGTTAACAAATAAAAAGACTAAATGAACTCTGACATTTTGAAGCATTTTTTGTCATATTTTTTCATTGTTTACTACTGTTTTGTTTTACATTAACCGTGTACCAGTGGTGTACTAGGAGTCATACTAAATACAAAGAAATTAACGGAAATGCAATGTTGTAGGATATTTTCTCAGTAATGTGGAAAAAGGCATAAGCTTTTCTGCGATATATCACGACCTACGTTGCTATTTTAAAAAATTCAAGATGTCTGCGGTACACTGAATCATCAAAATTTGACAGGTCCTCTAAAAAGCACAGAATACAGTCCCGTTGATAACCTTAAAATTTGATAATTATATCTTTAAACGTTTCAAAGAAAATAGCTTGTTGCCAGACTTTCTCGTTACCTGTATATACATATATATATATATATATATATATATATATATATATATATATATTTATATATATTTATATATATATATATATATATATATATATATATATATATATATATATATATATATATATATATATATATATATACAAGTATATTATCCTATTTTAGGGCTCAAGGAGTTCCTTCCAATAACTTTCTATTCCTAAATTTTGAAAAGTGCTTCAAAATATCCTTCACTAAGAATGTTAACACCGTTCAATTCAATTACACTTTTAATCAAGTGATTATAAAACAAGTAGATATCATAAGAGTTCTAGGGGTATTTGTAGACTCGAAGCTAACATTTGAAGTGCCTATAAACAGTGTTATTGAGTCATCCAACAAAATGCTCGGGTTTACTCTCAGACATGGAAAAAAAAAAGAAACATTATTGAGTCTTTATTATTTATTTGTATTCACTAGGCTTAATTTTGCAACATGCATATGGAATCCACAATATTGATGTTATGTGAACGGACTAGAGAGTGTACAGCATAAGTTCCTAAGGTTTTTATCTTTCAGACAGAAGTAAATTCCAAATGGTTGACCATAATTACACCGAAATTCAACACAACTTCATAATATTGACCTCAGAAAATCATAGACGATTGAACGATATGTGTCTACTGTACAAATTAGTTAATGGTGTACATTATGTCTCAGAAATTCTCGAGTCATTAGATTTTAGAGTACAGGATAGAAGACTGAGATCCCGTGAGTTATTCGCTGTTCCATTCCGAAGACTTAATGTTACACAAAATTCGCCACTATGTAGAATGCTAGGGACATTTAACTCTAATTCTCACGGTGCTGATATTTTCAATGTTCAACTCCATCAATTCAAAAAATTCTTGAGAACTAAATTAGGTACCTAACTTTTTTGGAGCTGCTGGTCATTTTGTGAATTATGTTCTATTAATTCTTTTTCCAGTTTTATTTCTAGTTTCAATAGAGTTAGTTAATTTTTTATTTCAATATAGTTTTGTATGGTATGTACTGTCAAACTGTGAATGCTGTGTTGGGTTTTTTACCTGTTTGTATTCCTTTTGTCTTAAATAAATGAATAAATAAAATCAACTCAAACAGCTTGCCCACCTCACTGTCTTGAGGAAGCTATGAAATACGTGGCCTGTCCTACTTCCCTTCCCCTAGTTTGATGATAAAAGAGAGTGAAATTCACACACTACTGTGAATCAAGACAAGAAATGGAGGGAGGCACTTGGCGAAGCTATGGAGATGAATCCTTCAAGATATTCTTTCAACTTCTCTCTGAATTAAAGCTGTAATAATTTTGTCGCATTGAAAATTTATTTTTAATATAAAAAGATTCGAAGATCTTCTAAAGAGTCTGGGATTGTGGAACGCTCCTTTCTCTGATGTATTCCAGCTTTGATTTTTCTTTTGTGTTGATATGCGAATATTCAACGTATATTTGCATATTATGCCAAAACACTGGGGATTCAATGGTTTTTGTTCTATAGTTTGCATAATCTGGGAGTTCTTCTGAAAACATTCGTAACTTAACGAGTGAATATCGTTTTGAAAGATTTATCAGTGAAACGAAATGGACTCAAAAAAATTGAACAAGTGTTGTATAGAAAACTGAAGTTTTAATTCTTCTGAATCGAATATTTATAATTATATATGTATATAAACATAAATATATATATATATATATATATATATATATATATATATATATATATATATATATATATATATATATATATATATATATATATATATATATATATATATATATATATATAGGGGCAACCATCGAAATCCTTAGACACCCAAATAAGATAGATTCTTAATTAATTGATTTAACGATTCGTCTTTAAAAAGCTCCTACACGTAATTCGACGATGTTTGAAATAACACCTATTCAAAAAAGAGAGAATATTGTGGACGTGATTAAACATAGGCGAAATTACTTGTAATGTATGTTTAAAGACAAATTTTGCGTCATCTATGCACGAACCACGAGAAAATAACATAAAATAGACTACAATTAAAGAAAAAGTATATACCTGAAAGCACTTCTAACTCAATTTGGAGGTTGGTTTTGAGGAGCGAAAATCCTTCTAAACTCGTTTTTTTACCTCGATACATGCAAATTAGTTTCCATATTTTTGATACCGCTCATGCATCTCCAGAAGAATTCCTTGCTACGGAAGACAATCACATATTTATGGCTTATTGTTCTAACTTTCCGGTTTGAGAGGTTTGGCCACACTTTGCCACGGATGCGATTGATGAGATCACAGACCGAGGAAGTAAATTACAGAGAAGAAATTTGTCACGGAGAAATAGTAAATGAAGAGAGCAAAATTATCGGTCTTGCAAGATAATTTTGCACTTTTTGGAACGAAGGTCCTTACGGCAGGCTTGGAGGAGATAGAGTTTTTTCAAATATATATATATATATATATATATATATATATATATATATATATATATATATATATATATATATATATATATATATATATTGTCACGTTTAGAATGGGAGTCTCATTATTTGGAGGTTCCTAAAGCTAAATGGGGGTAAATAAAATATACTACATTGTGAATACTATATTTCAATTAGACAGTCATTTCTGGGATTTATTTACATATATTATTTTATACAGGAATCTTCAATAATGTTAAGATAAATAAGCCTTACCAAACCATCTCAACGGGAGCAAATCTTCAAAGTATATAGCTGGTAGTGGACTTTGATTGAGAATCAGGATGAATTGATTTTGGAAAAAAGAAAAGGAAACACACGTGTTTCATTCCTCCCTGAAGTGTGTGTCAGGTAGGCGGGCAGCTTGAGTTTAGGATTAACTCCTTCAGCCAGATCAGAGGATACACTTGTATGTACAAGTACATTAAGGATAGGTGAGACGGGATATTTATGAAACATAGGAAGTGTGGGTAGGGTTCAGAGGATTAATACTGGCCCAGCATTCGCTTTGTAAGTTTGCAAGCAATGACTTACATTACCATGAGGAAACCTCTGAAAAAAACTCATAGCAGACCAGTCGGCCCCGGGGTTTGAACCCGAGACCTCCCAAATACTAGCCAGCGTACCTAACGTACTCGACTTACTATCTTGGTCCGTTATGTGGTGGTTAGGCGATCATTTATATATAATATACTACCTCTACACTTTTTCTTCTGTAACTTGTTTTAGTTGAGTTGTGAGTTCTATTGTACTGTCCGCGAACTAGGTGAAATAATTATGTACTACGTTCTGCAACTTGATGAAACAGGCGGCGAAGGATTCGCAGTAGTTCATGAAAACTGGTTGACGCCTTTAGAAAAAAAAGAAAGGCAAGAAAATATTCTCGGAACTTAGTCTGAACAAGGCACTTATTGGTAAGTTGAATTTAAAGTCTATTTTATGAAGAACTAATGAAAACACTATATCAAGTAATGTACATATATTTTGAAAATTTGATCAAACCTTGAAAATTGATGAGAAATTATTGACCATACTTGCAAAATTCAATAATATATGTAAAGGCACTCGAAATTAGTGAGACTGATTAAAAATTGTTATGTCTTTCTGTAGGCCATAAAAATTTTGATAACTATATCGGAGACGTTTCGGCGTCATGAATTGAAAACCATTTTAAGACTTTCAACTTTAACACCCTGTATCTTGGCAATGAAATGTTCAAAAGTTTTTTATATATGTGTTTATAGAATCTATATATAAACTTTCCTAATATTTTGATCAATAAAGCACATTGTTGAAGTTTGAGCACTACAACCTGAATCACCCTATGTACATGAGTGTTTTTAAAAATAGGAAATTGATAGAAATAACTAATTTGTAATCTTAATTTCCAGAAATAACATAATTAAAAATTTAGAGGGTTTCCTTAGATGAAATAGAGGATACAATTAAGAGATGGCTGAAGCATGCACCAGACCGAAAAAGAGGACAGAAGAAGAATGATGAAGTTGTAAATATGTATAATTACTATGGAAGTTTGTAACCAAGTTGTGCAGATATATAAATAAATTTTGAAATGTATTGGGGTCTATATTTTACGTCTTTTTGAAGTCATTATATCGACCATTTTAGGTCTATGTAGTTTCAGATTAGATTGATAATGGACATCAGAATATGACGTCTGTTCGATGTAACATTACATCCAATAGACATCCATTTGTCATTTGTCATTTGGACATATGTAGTGAAGTCACATAGACGTCATGTGCTACCTGGGTAGTGAATAAACATTCAAAGTTGTTTACTAGTAATATAAACTTCAGCCTTTCCGATCACCAGATTCAAATCTGCTTGATCCGTTTTTATCACGAATTTTATCATCGAAATATCATTGATTTTGAAATTGTATTGATATTTATACTTTTGACGTACGTGACTATTGATCTAAAAAAAATGATGACTTCCTTCTAAACCTGATGTGAAGCAGACGAGTTTTCCGCAAATGTTGAGTTTATTTCGCGAATTATTCCATTCGATTTAATGGAAGAATATGTTTTTTGAATTAGTTATTTCCTCAGTGGCTATATACTTGACAATATATATATATATATATATATATATATATATATATATATATATATATATATAAATATATATATATATATATTATATATATATATATATATATATATATATACATATATATATACATATATATATATATATATATATATATATATATATATATATATATATATATATACGTATATATATATATATATATATATATATATATATATAGTTATATATATATTATATTATATATATATATATATATATATATATATATATATATATATATATATATATATATATATATATATATATATATATATATATATTATAATATATATATATATATATATATATATATAATATATATATATATATATATATACAGGGCCGTAGCCAGCACTGCTTTCTAGAGGGGGCTGAACAAATTCTAGAGAGGGCTTGGTTTTTACGTAGTACTAAAATGAATATGCGTGAAAAAAATACAGGAATATACAGCTTTTTCTGTCTTTTTACCTAGAAAAGTATACTGGAAAACTAATATTCAGTAAGAAACATTTTTGAAAAACAAAAAATTTATTTTAATAATAAATTTTAAAATAAAAATCTCTCATAAAAAAATCTAAATAAATAAAACGAATAGCTTATAAATAGACAACCAAGTTAATATTCTCTCTCTTGTTCGTCAATTGTTTGTGCTTAATCGGTTTGAGTTGTGTTTCTATTTCCACTTACATAAAATATAATATTCTAAGTTTGAAAATAAATAATATTTTATCTGAAGAGGTTGAAGAAATTGAAGGAAAATGTATGGATTTTATTGAAGTACTTTTACTTGAATTAATCAAACGGAAGCCCTCGCATTTAAATATTTTTCGGCAGATAAGAAGTTTTTGTCCTGCTATAATTTTAAATCCAGTCCAAAGACCAAAATTTTCTGAGCTGCCACTTACTTTTGTAGCTCCCAATAGAATATCTGACATAGAGATACAATATAGAAACTTGTTAAATGTCGATTGGAAAGAGATGTTTGGCGAATCAGTCTCTGATAATCCTATTATTTTTTGGAGAAAGGTTATAGATTTAAAAAATGCGGCCTACCAATTCATGTTTGAAGATTTAGCTCTATTTGTATTCACTCCTCTAAGCTTACCGTCATCCAATGCATTCGTGGAGAGGATATTTTCACTGATGAATATTGTTGAATGTAAAATTCGAAACGAAATTATATTAAAAATGTTAATTTCAGTCGCATTGGGTGCACTATTATCTGCGTTATATTGGTATTAACTTCTACTTTCTCAGAAAGGATAGGCCATTTGCGTTAGAAAAATGACTTTATTGAACAGTTCATGTTTCGTCATGAAAAAAATTAAGTTTTCAGAAAGTCAGGAAGTTCGTGACTGTTCAATAAAGGCGTTTTCTGACTCAAATGGCTTAATTGTTAAATATATATATATATATATATATATATATATATATATATATATATATATATATATATATATATATATATATAGGTACATATATATATATATATATATATATATATATATATATATATATATATATATAAATATTTATTCATATATAAATATATATATATTATATATGGATTAAAAAAAATTCCCGCACCTCACTGTTTTGATACAGTGTCATATTACTTTCGAAAAGAATACTACTAAAAATAGCTTATTTATGTCGTTTAGTAGTAACCATTTATGAAGTTATAAGTAATGTGAACCATATGGTTATTCAATATATTCGAATATTTTCAATGCTTTATGTTCAACTGCATAAAATTCTTAAGTACCAAATAAACTGAAGAGTATTTCATGGACTGTGAAAAAGTATGAACCATTTGCGTGATGATCGGAAATAAAACCACTCTAACGTTGATGCTATAAATTTTACGACATTGTAAATATGGTCGGTCAATTTATATCCTTTTATTCTCTTGTTAGAATTTCGTCGCTCGCGTAATTTGTGGTGAAGAAAAGTGGAGGAAAAAATTCATGTGTCACTTAAAAATATTTGAAATTGCTGCAAAAACTTCATAATTGCGATCTGCAATTTCAAAGGTAGAGGCTAATCATTAACGTTATTATCCTTTCTAAATGTGAAATGACATATGTGGGAAATGGCATTCATCGTTGGGGAAACGCATCCAATACTGAAAATGTATTATTTTTACAACTAGCGAAAACGACGAAAATTTACCATAATGGGAAATATTGATTTTTAGTTTGTATTTTTACGAAAATAATAAAATAATGGACTCTATCGAAGTTCAACCGTAATGTGCGGGATAGCTTTTTGAACCCGCTGTAGACTGTTCCATGATTTTCGAAATTTTTTTGCTGTAGGGCATATATATGTATATTTTTTCTATTTTGAGAACGTTTATTTCAGAGAATATACAAGATACAATGTCATCAACAACTTCCTAAACAGTGTATCAAACACTGGTATCGGAATAAACAACAATTATAACTTCCTAACAATGGTGTGCGCAATAGTCCTCATTTCTAAGCCTAAATAACAATATCAAATTTCTAAATTAACATTGAATTAAGATAACTGAAATAAAAATTCTAAGCCTTATTACTAATATTGAATGTAGTACATATTCAGTTTTTAACATTTACTAGTGTAGAAATAGTGGTCCAAGGACCGAACCCTGCGGTACTTCATAACTATTTGTCTCTCTATCACTTTGAATATTGCCCAGTTTCACATATTGCAGCCTGTTAGCGAGGTAAGACCATAGCAGCCGATACACAACACCCCTAAAACCCATTAGGTAAAGTTTCCTCAACAGTATATCTATGCTGACTACGTTAAAAGCTTTTCTCAAATCTATAAAAACAGCCACCATCACCTTTTTTTCTGTCTACGCCTTTAGATATTTTATCCACCAGATCGAATACGGCACATGAGGTGTTGCTCTCCTTGATGAATCCATATTGATAGTCATCTAGCAGATTATGATGATTTACATATGCAATTATTCTATCCTTATTTTTTATTACAGTTTCCGTGATTTTTGAGAAGGATGATATAACTGAGATAGGCCTATAATTATTCCTATTTTCTTTAGAACCTGCTTTAAATATAGGAGTAATTTTGAAAATTTTTAGCTCATCAGGGAATACGTCCATTTCTAATATATATATATATATATATATATATATATATATATATATATATATATATATATATATAGAGAGAGAGAGAGAGAGAGAGTAGAACCTCCATAATCCGAACCCTCAACTATCCGAACAATGACTTAGTTCAACATAAACTTAATCAAAATGTTTATTTGCGTTACTCGCGCAAATTTAATATATATCTCACAGCTCGCAGATAGAAATGTGAATACCGAATTGTTCATTTTTTATTAGAATTATGTTGTTACTTAATTCGTGAGATGACCCTAACGTCGAATATTCCGACTTCCAAACGGAAATATAATGTTATTACGGTAGAAAAAAAATTGGAAATCTTATCGAAGTTTTTTTTTTTTTTAAGGAGATGATGGAACACAAGCGAGTATTCGCCTATATATATATATATATATATATATATATATATATATATATATATATATATATATATCTAGGTTTCAATTTCTAAGGGAATCGGCCTAGTTTCCACCAATGAATATATATATATATACTATATATATATATATATATATATATATATATATATATATATATATATATATATATATATATATATATATATATAGGTTTCAATTTCCACCAATTATACTCTGTTTTCTTTGACAAGCTTTCGGATTTATTTTAATCCTTCTTCAGGGCGTCTACAAAATATACAAAGAACACTTTCACAAATAATAAACCAACAATATTGTGTCAACTTCACTATTTAAGGAACCTAACTTACTGAATATTGAGGTTAAGGTGTTCTCAAATTTGATAACATTAAAATTTCCAAGAAAACGCTGCATGTAAACAAAATTCCTTAACAATTAAATCTTGAACAATTCAAACTTCGCATTAACACAACAACTATCAAAAAGGGGGTTTTACCTCAATTACAATTTTCTAAAACAAAATGAAATCTGATAAAATGAATCATGTATTATAATTTCACTGACCGTACACAGAATGACAAAAATAACAAAAATAAGACAAGGTACCAATGTGTGTGTATATGCAACTGTATGGTTTACGTTATCGCAAATATTTTAACCATACGCTTTACTTCATTCATCTACAGGTTCGTCGTAAAATTTTTCCTTATTCGGTTGGGTCGATGAATACGTATAAATACTACTTAAGTTTTGTGTATCAGATTTTTTATTTATTGCGTTATTTTCTTTGTTTATGTGAATCATTTCAAGTAGAATTATTTTCATAACCTCATAAAGAAACAAAAACATAACATCTCACAGGTTTAAATAAAATTTAATGAGTAAACGCGTTTCGTCATAACATCGACTTCATCTCGTACTGAATTACGGTATTACAAAATAATCTATTTATACGAAAAATTGAACATAACACAGGGGGGTTCTTAGAGAAACTAAATAACAATAAGCAATTCATTCAGAGCTATTGGTAGGTACATTGAACAGATTAAGAAGATGAGAAGGGTTTACTTCAATCTGGGCATTAAGTAAATTTCCGGAATTTTTATATTTATTGATGTATAGGGATTCCCAACAGTTGGTTTTATGGAGACTATTTTCAATTTGTAATATATTATAATTGTGATTAAAGGTATGGTTTTCTTGAATAAGATGGCACGCATAATTAGAGTCAGTTTTCTGCTTAATATAGGTTGGTGTTCGTGTATTCGAGTTTTGAAATTTCTAATTGTACGTATTATATAGAATTTTTCACTATCGTTACAGTCGAGTTTATGAACACCAGTACGTTCATCTCTATGGATTTTTGATTTGTTGTTTTTAATGAATTTTCCAATGCTATTGTTGGTTTTATATGGAACTTTGAAATTTTGTTTACGAAAAAAAGAAAAAAACAATTTCGTGTTTTCGGAAGTTTTGCCTAAGTATGTTAAACTGTTAAATATTGTACTTTTCTCGGATATATGTGGGTAAACTTCTGAAGTTGCCATTTTGTATTTTTTCGTCTGAATGAGACTGTCAATCATATTAGGTGAATAACCATTATATACTGCCATTTATTTAATTATATTCAATTCCTTTTGGAAATTAGCTGCGGACAACAGAATTTTGAAAAGCCTATGAATCATACTATGATAAGCAGTTAATTTATGTGAGATTGGGTGTAGTGATGTATTATGAATTGTAATATCTGTATGAGATGGTTTATGGAAAATTGAAAATTTGTGTTTGTTGCTTTTTCTGGTAATAGTTAAATCTAAGTAATTAATAGAATTATTCATTTCAGTTTCTAGAGAAAATTTAATACGGGGGTGTATGGTATTAATATAAGAAATGAAATTATCCAATTGTCTATCTGTACAAGTATAGCAAACAACTACATTATCAACGTATCTTTAGCAATAAAGAATGTATTTACTGTTGAAGTACCAGCAAAAGATGTGGAAATTGATGATGAGAAACATTTCAGAAATTTAGCCTTCTAGAATATTTTGGAGAGTGCATGGTGCATTTTTGCACCTGAAAACTCTCTCAGAATTGAGTAAGAGTGCTAAAAATTTATACGTGGGTTGAGTTGATACTAGGAAAGTGCTTTTTGGGGGTATACATCTGTTTTCCTGATCGCAACCTGTTTTATATAGAGATTTATTTTTTTTCTGTTTTCAGGTCTTGTGCATCTTCAAAGTTTCTTCAGGCTCAGGTAAGTGCTCATTCCGGGATTTTAATTTAATTTATTTTACCACAGCAATTTTTATGTTGAAATTTAGTTGTTTGTTTGTTGGTTTTCTGAGAATTGCGCATTTGTACGGCCACTCCAAATTCAGTTAGGAAGCTGAAAATTTGAACAATAATCCAATAGTTTTGTCTCACCGTCGTAATTTTCACGTAAAAGTTTGTTGTGTTTTGCTGGTTTTCAAGATTTTTACATCTTTTCAGCACCTCTTAATCAACTGAAGCATCTGCACGTGAAAAAACGAAAATGAGCGGAAAGTACTTCCATATTGACAGAGTCCAGTTGCTCACGAATTTTTTCTCATATAGTTGTCATAATTCACATTCGACAAGGTCAAGTGCTGACCATGTTCATCTTATTGACGTCACAAATCAATATTCATTTATTATTAAAGAAAGGCGTTGAATAACCCTCACGACATAGATAAAAAATTGTACATATCGATGCATTTATATGCTTTTGATCCAAAATAACTATGATGATTTTGGATATTATTGATTTTTAAATAATTTTTTCTATAACGGCAAGGAGTGTATTTTATAGTATTATTATCAAGATCTTATATTTTTCTATGAATAACTTCCTCAAAATTTATTAAAAGCGTCAACCACATGTAATCAAGTGCTTTTTAGGGTTCCGTACCCAAAGGGTTAAAAACGGGACCCTATTACTAAGACTTCGCTGTCTGTCCGTCTGTCCGCCTGTCCGTCTGTCCGTCTGTCCGTACGTCTGTCTGTCACCAGGTTGTATCTCAAGAACCGCGATAGCTAGACAGTTGAAATTTTCAAAAATTATGTATTTCTGTTGCCGCTATAACAACAAATATAATAATATATAATAAATAATGGTAACAGGTAGTCACTTGGAATATACACAAAATACTCAGTTGTATTTTAACTTCAATAGTAAATAATAAAATTGAAATAACATAAATATTTGAGGGGGGCTCCCATAAAATAAACGCGATTTTTTTTGCCCTTTTTTGCTCGATATCAATAATGTCAACAGGTAGGCACTTGAAATATTCGCTAAATACTCAGTTGTATTTTTACTTCAATAATAATAGTTATTTATTATACAAGGGAAAAAAGTATTAGATTTTAGCTCGAGGTTGTGTTGTCTCCCGACGCGAAGCGGAGGGAGACAAAAGAGCGAGAGCTAAAATCTAATATTTTTTCCCGTGTATAATACATCATTTTTTTCTGTGACGAGGAAAACGACGATTAAATATTGACAAGACATATTGTTATAATATATTAAAGTCAGAAAATTATAGATGCGAAATTTGAATTTTTAAAATGGTAGGCTGTTGTACTTTCAGCGACAATTAGACCTGCGTTGCTAAGGAATCCTTTGAAATAAACAAATATCTGTCAATTTAATTCTATTGATTTGATTTAAAAATTGCGAAGTTGTTTAATAGTTATTTTGGATAATATGAAGTGAAAAAAATGTCTGATTCCGAGTTATCTCTGACTGCACCGTCATCAAACTAACTAAATTTCTGAAACAAAATGGGAAAGGTTACACGACCAAGAAAGCTGCAATTTTTACGAGTACATAAATTAGTGATTTTTTAAATAATGCTCCCGATGAATTTTATTTAATGGCCAAGGTTGTTGTTGTATTTGGAATTGCAGGAGCTTGTCGAATTTATGAAATCAGCCAGGTAACATTAGATGATATTGAAGATTCGGAAACGTTATTAATTGTGAAACTCAAGCAAACAAAGAATGAAGTAAGCAGGAGATTTGTAGTTACCTACTGAAGAATATAATTTCGACACAAGAAAATTCCATTGTTGTACCGAATAGTTCAAGGAACTATTATTACATATAAAGGAAATGTAACTTTTGTATAGTAAAATATTCTAAAATTAAATATCTACCTTTACTTATGTGTATATATATCCGGCAAAAAAGTACTCACTTTTTTCCCGGGGAAAAAAGTAATTTCAAAAAGTGATATTTCTTTACCTGTCATCAGAGACAAAATGTCAAACTTTTTTCCCGTCACAGAAAAAATAATATAATTAAAATAAATTGAATATTTAAGGGGGCTATGGTCAATGGTACGGAACCCTTCGTGCCGAGTTCGACTAGCACTTGACCCGTTTTTATCGATTCGTAAGATCAAAATTAAAATTTAAAATCTTAAACATACCTATTGATTTCGATGAATGCCGTAACATAACAATGGAATATATTTTTGTTCGATTACTCTTCTTCGAAAACTTTTTTGATTGATGTTATTGGTTCCGTCTTATCAACACGAATAGAATAATATGTAATGAAAAAATTTATTATTCTAAAAAAACAAAGTAACTGAAAAAAAATCTTGAGCGTCAGAGATCCTAATTTCGTATTTTTTCCCAATTTTTGTAATGAAGAGTGGGAGAAAATATTTGAAACCCTGAAATGGCCAATCCCTAATATCAACTCAATACACATACAAATATTTTGTCTTCAGTGACTACAGAGATGATAAAAAGTTGTAAACATTCAAAATCGCATGGTTGCAAAAAAAAATTGAACAATTAACAGATGGACAAGTTTTCAACACTAACATCAAAATTTTTAGCTCTCCAAGAAAATTTGAAGGGGCAGAAATTCTTCAAGAAGCCCTAAAACTTAATTTTGGATATATTATTTATACCTTATCTCCACATCTTTTGCACCGGTTACAAAAATTTTCGCTATATTAAGAAAACAAGCTCAAAGTCCCGGTTTAAAATTTAGTGAAACATAATTTAGTATTTATTTGAAGAAAAGTTATATAATAACCTATTTACTTAACAGTTTTTCCGAGTTGCTAGCCCATATTATCGAAGGTTTTTCTAATATTTCTTAATAATTGGCTAGCAATCCGAAACAATTTTTAAGTAAATTTGTTATCATACCCTTAATTTTTTTAGTGTTTAATTTGAAAATACCTTTTCTTTCAATGAAATGGAATATAATTCGTTCGAAAACTTATCTCTCTGAGTGAAAATTTACCCTGCTTTTTAGTAAAGAATCTTAAAAGCAAAAACTTCAAATATCTCCGCTATATTTGAGAAATAATTCGTTTGAAGTCGAAAGGCGCATCCGAAGAAACCGAGCGAACGAGTCAGCTAAGTATCAGTGAAATGGCTATAGTTTTTACGAACGATTTGAACTAATGAAACTTCCTTCCCATTTCTGTGCCTTTCCTCAAACCTGAATTTCTTACATCACTTGTAGCCTAATAAAACGTTAACGAGCTTAGCTACAAAATACTATAGTTGATTTCTTAGATCATCAAATACCTTTAGTTCACAAGTCAATGATATAAATGAAATATTTGTCTCAGTTCTGATTTTCTGGCATCTCATTGATTTTTTCATATCAGAACGTAACATATTTTCACGAGAAAATTCCGTTGTTGCTTTTAAGATTATATGTATTCCACTATCATCCAGATAGTGCATCCAAATTTCCAACAATCTTCTGTGTGTTAAAAGCAATGAAAAAAGCCTACATTATTGGTTTTAAACTGTACAGTGTGTCCAATTTTCGATACTTTTGAGAAGTATCTCGGTTGCTTTCAAAGATAGAAGATTGTGGTTTTCATATCACTCTACTCCTTTTTTGAGAAACGAAAGATGCCGTGAACAGAAATTTCATAGCCCTCCTTGTTTTCGAGATATATCGCGAAATTGAAAATTCTCACTTTTCGAGAACCTTCCGTATCTTGGTTACTTTTCAATTTATCGGCAAGGTGCAAACGGGTTCTTATATAACTTTTTGCGAAGAATACAGTGGCGTACTCATTTTATTTACAACTACGTTAATTTTTTCAGAAATTTAGAAATTTTTTTTTCTTTAAATGGAACACCCTTTTCATTTTACTTTATTTTAATTGATATTTCCTTAAGCTCACCAAACATATGAGAAATATTGCATTTATTTTTATTTTCCATGCTATAATCCTTAATTTGACTGTCAACACGTTAAAAGTTTATTATATATTCCCTGATATTGTTCAAAATGAAAACTGTTTTTCTAATAGCACATTCACAAACTTTTGTTATTCTTCGAAGAGCAATTTGAATAATGATTAGACATCTCTGCAAATGTCGAAAAGTAGAATGAGTAGCTTCTCGCAGTTCTGCCATCGAACGATGTTGAGTCTTGTGAATTCTATCCTTCAAGAAACTCCATAAAAATGAATCTAAAAACGACAAATATAGCAATTGTGGTGATCTTACAGATCTAAGTGATCTTTGGAGAAATTTAGTTTCTAAAAATGAACGTAGGTATTATTTGAGCATTGTGGACAGACGCTTCGTCCTTTGAAAATATATATTATTCAAGTGTAAAACTTGAAAATACAGTAGGTATAATGTAGTAGGTATATAATCTTGACAATCCTCTTTATCAACTGTAAACAACATTGTTTTTTGAGCCACCGTAGCCTTCTTGCAGCACAGCAATGAATGCAATTGATTTATATGTTTGGTGAGCTTGAGGCAATATCACTCAAAATAAAGTAAAATACACAGGGCGTTTCATTTGAAATAAAATAAATTTTATAATTTTCTGAAAATTAACGCCGTTGAAAATAAAATCAGTACACCACTGTAATATTCTACCCAAAAAGTTATATAAGAACCCGTTTGCACCTTGCCGATAGGATGAAAGGTTCTCGAAAAGTGAAAATTGTCAATTTGGTCCTGTAACTCAAAAACAAAGAGAGATATGAAAGTTCTATTTTTGGTATCCTTCGTTTCACTGAAAAGTAGTACTGTGATGTGAAAACCGCAATTCTGGAATGTATAAAAAACAAGTGAATATTCATAATTTTTTTAAATTCTCATCAGTTGAGTATCAACATACTACTGATAGATTCCAATTAATTTACTGGTAGCATGTGAACTTACAAATTTACAGAACATACTATTCTTATACTCGAATGGAAGAAGAATTCTTCAAAAATTTTCCAAAACCTCCGAGTATTAAAAAGGTTTCATAGAATGCCGAAATTTTCGTCACAGAATAATCATCTATATATATGGAAGAATTTAGTTGCTAGTCTTTTTCTTTGTTTATCCTTAATATCAAATTTATGGAATCTGAAATTGTTATGATAACTACTAGTGTATATTTTATTCAAATTTGGACATTCTAGGGTCAGTCTGTGACATAAGCAAATTTGCAAATGCCCACAGATGAATTGAATTATTATTTGGCTTCAGTCTTTATAGGGTATAGCAGTTAGATCTTACTCACAAGTATCGATTTTGTGCCGACAAAGAGAAGATGAACGCTTAAAGTATAATGAGTCGCCCTAAATTTAATAACGTAATATAGTTCCGAAAAGATGTGCCGGCATCAGCTCATTGTTCAAAGGATCATATTTATAATCCTTCATATTCAAAAATAATTTTATACGTAGTAGACGTGAACGAACAATTTGCTATAACAAAATATATGGAGAAATTTGATTACTACATTATCTACTTAGTAGCCTAGTGAATATTTCAATTCAGCATACATCGGACATGGCCCTCTCTCTCACTGAATTATGTTCCATATTAGCACTTGCCTGAATATCCAGAACTCACCTTACATATATCTGACGATACCTGACTAAGTCATATTTTGACTTAAGACCGAATATATCTAGTAGATAGGGCTATGGTATATTCACATACTACAATCATACTAAGATTATCGGGTATATTGAACTTTTTGTATTGTAGTCACACTGATGAATACCCAAAAAGGGCGAAATAGCGTTCTATTACTTTTATCGTTAGTGGTGACCAACTGTTGAATCAATATAAATCAAACATATATATATATATATATATATATATATATATATAATATATATTATATATATATATATTAATATATGTATATACTAGCATATATATATACATATATATATATATCTATATATATATATATATATATATATATATATATATATATATATAATTATATATAAATATATATATTTTATATATATATATATATATATATATATATATATATATATATATATATATAGATATATATTTGAAAAATTGATCATCATTTAAACTAAACCATCGGTGCCACACATGATGGAAACACTGGACAGTCTGTTTCGATCTTTAACGAGTTCATCAGTAGTGTCTTGTCCATCGACAGAGTGAGCTACGACTGAGTTACGACCTGGAATCCACCTCATAGTTTCTAAGAAAAGCACTTATGACATGCAAACAATTCAAAGCACCATCTGTCAAAACCAAATAGGTTCTCACTTCAGGTTAAACAGAAATGCCAATCGTTGGAAACTCATTTTTCGGCCGAAAATTAACTCTAGGAAAAGATTTATTTCCAACTGACTTTTAGTCAAACCTCAAGTCATACTTATTAATTTATTTATGTATATTTGAAGTTATGACGAAACTTCTGGATATTAATTGCTCAATGTATTTCATTAAATTAACTGATAATTTCTAAGTGTTTTAAATTAGGGGTTCCCCGGCAATAATGCCATACGCTATTTATTTATTTTTTTTATTTATTATTATTTTATGTAAGATTTCAGCAAAGATTATCTTATTGGTGTTAAACACGATCCTGGCTTTATTTCACATTCATTATGATTAAACTTTCATAACGTGTTGAAATTTATGAAAAGATAAAACAAGATCTTTTATTTGGGAGATTTAACAAAATTGCTACTGAACCTAATCTCCATGTCCCTCGCTTATTTGTAAGCCGTTTCCTATTCTACATTCGGCTTCTATTTACGGTATGCTTCGTGACATAAAGTTGATATTTATGGAAGCAGCCATATAAAAGAGATTTCGTGACCTGTTCGTTATGAAAGATTCTTCATTCGAGAGCATGCACCATTCAGATTTGTCTCAACAATGATATCAACTAATATCGCATGACTTGCAAGCCTTTATTATTTGCGCACAGCGTGGTAAATTCTCCAGTTGAAAGGATTTTCTGAACTTCAACCATACAGTAGAATGTGTGGACTACCAGGAACTGCTCCGATCGATATGTCAGAAACTGAATGTAGGAAAAATTGGAAATTTTGGAAACTGGCTGGATATCTTGGGGCCTATTCTACTAAAATATTTTCATTTTTTGGGCATTTCCGGTTATGCCGGAAATCGACCCTAAGTCGTTTATATTGAATGAGTCACCCTATATATTATCACATTTTTGAATTCTACCTAAGATTCTAGGCAGATTATTTGTCCTGTACCTAATTCCCTTATTACTTACTTTGGGTTGGATTCCTCGTTAGGAAGGACTTAATTTAATAGATTTTGTATAATATTTGGATAACTAATCACACAGGGTGTTTAAAAATGAGGCCTGAAATGAGATTGAGAAAACTGATATGAATCAATTCTTTCAAATGGAAACCCCTCATTTTTCTCGTTTTGTAGTATTTAGCATCAAAAATTAAGGTAACTTTGTATGAGGTTATCTATACCTAAAATTTTTAGCTTTCAAAATATCGCCAATTTTATATTTTTATATGGCGATTTCGCATTTAATCAACAATGAACAATTAGATATAGGATAGCCATAATCGTATTTGACATTTCAAATGACAAAGATTATCTAAACTTGGATAATGTGATAATGTTATTTCAAGAACATGTGATAAATTTGTGACACAATATCCTCAAAAATAGAATCACATGAATTTTGATGTTGACTATTTAGACAACTTGTCCGTGATTGATCTTCGAAACCTTTGATATCAACATTATGAGGGGTACCTCCAAATAATGCCCATTGAGTAAACAATTATCTGGAAACTTATTTTATGATCAATGGATAGCAAGCAATGGACCAAATTTTTATTTATGGGCAATAGTAGAAAATAACGTGTATAACACCATGGAATACTGCATGGGGCGATTCAGTACAGCATTTGAAGACCTAGACCACCAGTCAATAAGAAGAGCCACCCATGAAAAATTGCGGCTTAGATGCGCAAAATGTCTAGAAGTTCAAAGACACCAATTCGAACATTCACCTACATAATTTTTTTAACATTTCTTTTTCCAGTTTACGATATCAATATTTTCATTCTTAATAACTGGTTAATTTCTGTAAATTTTTTCTTTGCCAAGGTTCAAGGTTCTTCATGTTTTCTATAATTCGTCTCATAGTATTTGGTGATTGTTTCTATTTGTGAGGATATCGTGTCATAAATGTATCACATGTTCTTGAAATAATTTTATGACATAAATAATAAATAAGTTTAAATAATCTTCGTTTGTATAATATAACCGGGGTGCCATGACGATGAATTGCAATGTCAAATACGATCGTGGCTATCCTAGATCTAACTGTTAAATGATTAAATGCAAAATCGCCATATGAAAATATTAAATTTGCAATATTTCGAAAACTAAAAATTTTAGGTATAGATAACCTTATACAAAATTTCCTCAATTTTTGATGCTGAATACTACAAAATCAGAAAAATGGAGGGTTTCCATTTGAAAAAATTGATTTTCGTCAGTTTTCTCAATCTCATTTTAGATCTTATTTTTTGAACAGTCTGTATAATAAGTTATGCAACTATTATTCAAAATCTAGTCCATCTCATTAAAGAATCCATCCCAAAGTAAGTAATAAGGGCATCCTTATAGGAACAATTGATAATTATATTAGGGCTTGCAATCGTCATTTTTGATATAAAATTCAAATACGTCAAAAACGCTAAGACTTACGGATATGACATAATGCATAAAATGTGCCTAGAATCTTGAGTAGAACTTTAAAATGTTATAATATATAGGGTGTCCTATTTAAAAGCTACTTAGGGTATATTTCCGTTCTAACCGAAAATGCCCAATAAATGAAAATATTTTAGCTGAATAGACTACAAGACATCTAGCCAGTTTCCAAATTTTTTTCTAAATCTAGGTTCTGTGATATCGATCGATGCATTTCCTGGTAGTCCACCCTATGTATATACATATATATATATATATATATATATATTTATATATATATATATATATATACCCTATATATATATATATATATAATATTATATATATATATATATATATATATATATATATATATATATATATATATTATATAAATATAATTTATATATATATATATATATATATATATATATGAATATATAATATATATATATATATATATAATATATATATATATATATATATTAATATATATATATATATATTATATATATATATATATATATATATATATATATATATATATATATATTTTATTATTTATTTGAATTGTTGTTGCCTGTGATCTATTTTTAATCTCTTGATAATTATTAGCAATAACAGGCTGGTTGAATCTTAAAAAACTCGACCTTATTAAAAAGTTAACGCTTCACTACGACATTCGAAAAAATTGAAATTTCTTTGACATTTATTGATTTGAAAAAATTGGAAAGGCGACTTTGTCTTGTCTTGTTAAAATTTTTATCGCATGTGGTTGTTCTTTGTTATTTATTATGTGCTATTCAGTCTAATATTAACATTCAAAATTGTTATCATTAGAAGGTAAGGGAAACTACAGAAACCTTTACCCACGTAATATTCGAAAAAAATAATAATAGGTTACCTATTATTTATCTAACAACAAAGAAATTAGTCGTGGGAAAATATTAAAAAAGTAGAGCAGAATTATCGGTATAGAACACTTATATGGAAGCAGCCGTTGACACGTGTTTCGGACTCTTTGGTCCTCATCAGAACGGCGTAGCTAAGCATTGGAATGAAAATTTGGAGATGAAAATAGTATAACAAACAAAATCCTCTGCTATGGAAGACAATCACATATTTGTGGTTTATTGTTTGAACTCTCCGGTATGGGAGATTTGGTCAAACTTTGCCACGGAGGCGATTAATTCCATCTGCGAGATCTCAATTTTTTCGAATGTCGTAGTGAACCGTCAACTTTTCAATAAGGTCGAGTTTTTTAAGATTCAACCAGCCTGTTATTGCTAATAATTATCAAGAGATTATATATATATATATATATATATATATATATATATATATATATATATATATATATATATTTTATATATATATATATATATATATATTATATATATATATATATATATATATATATATATATATATATATATATATATATATATATATATACATTTAATACAGGGTTATTCACGTTATTCGACACGAAGAGTTATGGCTAAAGTATTTGATTTTATGAAAGTTTTTTCTTTAGGATGGATAGGGACCTATTAGAACTACATTTAAATAATATTTTGATGTTGTACAGGTTGTGCCAAAAACACGAATAGTATCAAAGTTGGTATTTCTTAAATGGGATACCCTGTATATTATTTCATTTTTGGATTTGACAGTGAAAACAAATGCCAGTTTCATTAATGTTTAATTCACCTAAACCTTATGGTTTTCGAAATATCTCGTATTTTGTGAAAATGTAGTATCAGTTTTAACGCTTATGATAAGGCCTACTAACTGGATAAAACTTTATGTCGCACTTGTAAAATATTGACTAACTTAGACTTAGTGTGTAAAAATAAAGGTAAAATAATTGCAATTTTTAAACGGCACTAACTTGTTTAACTTAAATGGGACACTCCGTATTTTATGTGACCAACAGATGTGAAATTTAATTGCTTATCGAATACCTGAATTCATTCCAATCGATATATTTTCACGTTTTCAAATAAAATGCACATTTTCATCTTGCAAACTGATTTTAAGAAATTTATCATTCTTCAAGTCGCCTATGGCGTTTTGAGAAATCAGAATTGATTGAAATAAACATTAAAATCATAATAATATATGCGTTCATCTTTCAATATCTTGAATGTTATGTACTATTTCAAATTATGAATATGAAACAAGCAATATTTTATATGAAGCGTTCAAAATGGTGGCCACCAGACTCTAAACACAAACGTATCCTTTTTATAAAACCTTTAGCAACATTTAATAAAAAATGCGGGATAACATTTAGAAAAGCTTCTCTGATACTCTGTTTTCATGGGCGACTTGGTAAATAAAATTTTTTTTATGTATTTAAGTGTGAATTTGTAGATCACCATACGTTAATTAATAATTAATAGTCTGATTGTCGCCATTTTGATATAAAATATTGCTTGTTTCATATCCATATTTTTTTTCCTCAATAATTTGAACTAGTACATAACATTTAAGCAATATGTGATAGTAAACAATAAACGCATATATTATGATCTTGATGTTTATTTCAATCAATTCCGATTTCTCAAAACGCCATAGGCGACTTGATGAATGATAAATTTCTTAAAATCAGTTTGCACGATAAAAATGTGCATTTTATTTGAAAACGTGAAAAGATATCGATTGGAATGAATCTAGGTATTCAATAGGCAATTAAATTTTACATCTGTTGGTGACATAAAATACGGGGTGTCCTATTTAAGTTAAACAGTTAGTGCCGTTTAAAGATTGCAATTATTTTACCTTTAGTTTTACACACTAAGTCTAAGTTAGTCAATATTTCACAAGTGTGACATAAAGTTTGATCTAGTTAGTAGGCCATATTATTAGTTTGGTTAAAAACAAGAAAACACCAGTTCAGAGTTTAAGCGTTAAAACTTACTACATTTTCACAAAATACGAGATATTTCGAAAACCATAAGGTTTAGGTAAATTAAACCTTAAGGAAAATGGCATTTGTTTTCACTATAAAATCCAAAAATGAAATAATATACAGGGTATTCCATTTAAAAAATATCAACTTTGATACTTTTCGTGTTTTTGGCACACCCTGTACAACATGAAAATATTTTTAAAATGTAGTTCTAATAGGTCCCTATGCATCCTAAAGAAAAAACTTTTATAAAATCAAATACTTTAGGCATAACTCTTCGTGTCGAATAACGTGAATAACCCTATATATATATATATATATATATATATATATATATATATATATATATATATATATATATATATATATATATATATATAATTTCTTTTCATTCAGTTAATCTAATTACTCAATGTTCCGTTCTCCTTATCACGAAAAACAAGAAACAAGAAAACGAGAATACATCAAATACAAGTTACTGCGATTCCCATACAACATTGAGGCAAAATCAAATCATGAAAATTATACTAGTTGACAATGGCCCAGTTAATATACTACATAATGTGAACAAAGAAAATTCTTATAAATAATTAAAAAAATTATCAAACAACTTAACATACCACATACGTAAAAGATGTTTGACATTTTCTCAAATTATTGAAGAATTTTCCTTGTTCACTTTATGTAGAATATTGAGGCACTTTATAATAGACTGGTAGAAGAATATATTCGTTCTTGAATACTAAAATACATTCTTCTTATTCGTTCCGTGCCACTTTTAAAATTAACAACATTTCGTTTTTTTTATATGAAATATGAAAGGAGAGTAATCCTTTAAAATGCACTTTAGCTGAATTTCATTCAATTTTTTTTTTCAATTCTGTACAGCTTACAAAATTTTGTTTTTTATGTAATCTTTCAAATCTTCTCACAAAAAATGGTACACTTTGGTATATAAACAAATCGGCTTATTTTGACCTCTACTACACGTGGTAGCTCTGTGTCCCAGCAATTTTGGGACATCCTGTATACATGCATATGAATTTGGAAAATATTTTTCAGTGAATTAATTGCATATGAGATACTATTGATTATCAGATGATTTTCTCAAAAAAAGGTTTATTAGAATATTTGAAAGAATTGATTATAATTTTAAAAAAATCTTTAACATTAGTTATACACTCGCCTTTAGGAATATATATTCCATTTCTGTGTACATCAATTCAAAGTGAAGTAATATCACTCTTAGGAGAATTTTTTATTCGAGAAATTTTCTGAACATTTCCATTTTTCATAGGTAAAATAGTTCCTGTGGGTCTACTAAAGGAAGGCGAAAGTAAAGTTTATTATACTTTACGACTTTTTATTTTTCATTTGAATATTCGGTACTGAAATAAATGTGCTTTACCTTCATTTTAACGAATAACAAATACGTACTTTATCACCCATAAATTGTTTGAACAACAGAATAGTAAGCAGATATAATAGCGAATACAAATCTTGTTATATTTCAATAAGGCCAATAGAAATGAATGATTTGTTTGATTAATTGAGATAATTACTCTAGATGCCTTTAAAATTATTGATGCAATATATATATATATATATATATATATATATATATATATATATATATATATATATATATATATATATATATATATATGTATATCCTCTATACAAATATGTTTACTATTGAGTTTACAGTAATTTGGCATAGATTTATAAATATAACTACATCTGAAATGTATCATCATGGAAAACACAAGGAAAACATTATTTTGTAGTTTATATTTAATCAGAAAACTTTTGATATTTTAAACAGATTTCTATTTAACCCCCAAATCGTAACATAACGATAAATCGTCACGAATATAATATATCTGAATTTTTAGAGAATGATTTTAAATTGTTAAATCGATTATATAACTCATGTATGAATGAGCCAATAGAATCCGTGAATTTTGCATAACGACTGCGTATAGATAAGTGAATATACCCTTGACGACGTGATATAATCGTTTTGGTGTTCCGCCTCGTGTCAAAATGTGAATGTTTTCATATTTGACGATGTTTTGACGTTTGTCAAAAAAAATTAATATTTTTTATTCGAAGCAAACATGGAAAAACTAGAGAAAATGGTCGAAATACTAATACAGAAGGTAGAGCTAAACACGGAGGAAAACAGGCTAATGAGAGAAGAGATAAAGAGACGAGAGACACAATGGGATAGCGAAAAGAAAGAGATGATGGATAAAATAAAGAGATTGGAAATGCGAATGGAACATATGGAGCGACAAGACAAGAAAAATAATATAACAATAAAGGGAGTAAAATGGAATCCAAAACAAAACTTGGAAATACAGGCACAGACCTTCATCCGCCAGGAATTAATGGCCGAAGTGAAGGTTAAAAACGTGACCATTGTGAGTACAAAGGTTAACACCGATATTAACGTGGTGCAACTTGAAACATTCGAAGAGAAAATGAAGGTAATGCAGAGCAAAAACAAACTGAAAGGACAGCGAATATACATAGATGATGACTTGACCAGTAAAGAAAGAGAAATACAATATGAGCTGAGGAAGAGAGCGAAAAAGGAAATACAAAACGGAAAACGAGTAAAGGTGGGATGTAAAAAGATATGTATTGAGGACACATGGTTTAGATGGGATGAACGAACAGAAGAGTTATCACCCGCCCAAAAAAACTGAACAGTATACAGAGCAGGACAGATCAAATGGAAAAGAACATGGCTACGAAAAGGAATTTGGTAAATAAGAGAGGCAACAAAAAGAATATATGGAGAATTGGTACGTGGAATGTAAGAAGTATCAAGAACAAAGAGCAGGAGTTGGAGGATGAGTTTGAGAGAGCGAAACTGAACATACTACTGATTACAGAGACAAAGATGAAGGGTAAAATGGCAAAAAGAACGAACAAGGATCATATAATGATAATTAGTGGTGTGGAGCAGGAACAGAGAGCATCAGCAGGAACAGCATGTTTAATTCACAAAAAGCATGAACAGGACCTAGAAAGATGGGAAGCTGTGAACGAAAGAATAATAGTTATAAGATTGAGAAAGGGAAATACAAATAAAAAGATTACAATAATAGGTGTGTACGGGCCAAATAAAGATGATACTAAAGACAACAAAGACACGTTCTGGAGACAGCTGACAGAAGAAACAGAGAAGGCGAAAGGAAAGATATACATTATAGGAGATTTCAACGGAAGAGTGGGTAAAAAAAATGAAATATACGGAGAAGTGCTAGGGAAACATGGAGAAGACCCGATTAATGGTAATGGTAAAAGGATGATAGAGTATTGCATTGAGCAAAACCTGATAATAGCTAACACTTTCTTTGAGCATGAGGACATACACAAATTCACGAGAGAACAGCCAGGAAGGGCAGAGAAGTCGATAATTGATTATATCGTTACAGAACGAACGAATAGAAATAAGATAAAAGATACAAGAGTGAGAAGAGGCGTGGAAATAGGAAGCGACCATTACTTACTGACGGCATATATATATATACCATAGAAAGCCAAGTATTGAGAAAGAGAAGAGGGTGGAGAAAGCCTGTACGAACATACAAACTTAATGAAGAACATCGCAAAGAAGTATGAACTTGAGATAAGCAGGGCAATTAGGGAAACAAGTAATGCAGAGGCGTTAACCATAGATGAGGAATGGGAAGTATTGGAGATAATAATAGTTGATACGGCTAAGAGAATATGTGGAACGAGTAGAAAAAGTAAATACAAAAAACAAACTGCATGGTGGTCGGAGGAAATTAAGGAGCAGGTCAAGAAAAAGAAAGAGATGTGGCAGAGATACTTGAAGATGAGAACACAGAACACCTACGAAGACTACAAGAGAGAAAGAGTGAAAACTAAGAAGATGATAATGAAGGAGAAACAGAAGACATGGGAAGAATTTGGAGATAAGATGGAGGAGGACGCCAGAGCCAATCAGAAAATATTTTATCGAACACTGAAAGGCTTAAGAAATGACAACAAGAGGAACGAATATATAAGCATCAAAGATGAAACAGGAAGATTACTATCAACAGGAGAAGAGATTGTGAAGCGGTGGAGGAGATACTTCCAGGTACTTTTAAATGAAGGTTACGATTAATCACAAGAAGATGAACAGGAAGAAAACATAACAATGGAAGAAATGGAAATTGAGCATGTCATCACCGAGAAGGAATTGGAAGAAGCAATCGAAAGTCTAAAGAATGGAAAAACACCAGGAGCCGACAAGATAACAGCTGAAATGATAAAACGTATGGGAAGTGACGGAAAACGTCAATTAAAGAGACTATTGAACAGAGTGTGGATTGAAGAAGAAACTCCGAAGAAATGGGAGATAGGATTGATAGTACCAATATTCAAAGCTGGAAACAAGACCGAATGCAGCAACTATAGAGGTATCACGATGGTTGGAACGACGATAAAAATATACGAGAAAATAATTGAAAAAAGATTGCGACATATAGTAGAGCAAAGACTTAATGAGGCACAGAGTGGATTTAGACCGGGAAGAAGTGTACATGACCACATATTTACCATCAAAACAATTATCAATAGAACAATAGAGAAGCAGAAGACCCTTTTTATTGCCTTTTTGGACATGGAGAAGGCTTTTGATAGAGTGCCCAGGAGGAAAATATGGGAAAGCCTGAGGTGTCAACAACAAACTAATCAGATTTTGCCAGAGTATATACAAAGAAACACGGAATGCGGTGATTGCCAGGAATGTAAAATCAGAAGAGTTCACAACTAAACAGGCGGTGAGACAAGGGGGAAGTTTGAGCCCTCTACTGTTCATAGTCTACATGGACCAAATCATGAGAGAGGTGAATATGGAGACGAGGCCGATAAACGTAGAGTACAGACACATGATGAGAATCAACATACAACAATGTGCATTTGCAGACGATGTCGCAGTACTAGCAAGCAGCCAAGAAGAACTTCAAGAAAAGCTGATAGACAGGCACAGAATACTCACGAAACACGGAATGAAGCTAAACATCAAGAAAACCAAAGTTATGGCAGTATCCGAGAGGAAGATTGGGTTGGCGATAAAACTGGACAACATAGAAGTTGAACAAACCAAGCAATTCAAATACTTAGGGGTGACAATACAAGACAATGGACAGCAGGAAGCAGACATCAACAACCGACTAACGAATACAAACAAACTTTACTACACCTTGAGCAAGTATATAGCTGGGAAAAGAGAAATTAAATAAAGCACAAAAATTAAGGTATATAAAAGCATATATAGGCCAGTACTAACTTATGGCAGTGAAACTTGGGGGACGTTAGTAGAATCGAAATTTAGAATTATTTTTGTGATATTTTTGGTTTAAAAAATTTGAAAACGTGAGGGACGTTAGTAGAATCGAAATTTAGAATTATTTTTGTTAGATTTTTTGTTTTATGATTTAAAAGCGTGAGGACACTGAACAACAGACAAAGGAGTAGAATACAAGCAGCCGAAATGAAGTACCTACGAAGAACGTATGGAGTAACAATCTTGGATAGAGTGAGAAGCGAGCATATAAGAGAAGAACTGATGATAAAGAGTATGATGGAGTATATTGAAGAGAGACAATTAGGATGGTGGGGTCATCTCCAGAGAATGGATAGAAGCACGCAAACCAGACAAGTATGGGAAGCTAAAGACCAAGGGAAACGGAGAAGGGGCAGACCAAGAAAGACATGGGAAGACACGGCGGAAGAAATACTGAAGAAACGAGGAATAGGAGTGAATGAGGCAAAGAGAATGGCGGGAGACCGTAAGAGATGGAAAGAGATGATCAAGAAATGAGAACAAATCAGAAAACCCTACACCCATATGGGTAGAAAGGGTCACTGAGTATATATATATATATATATATATATATATATATATATATATATATATATATATATATATATATATATATATATATATATATATATATATATATATAATCGTAACGATTACCACTCGAGCAATCGAAAATAATCGTTATACTCACCTAGTCGCTCGACGTATTCTCTTAAAACACCACTCGAGCTGCGTTCTCGTGATGTTTAGCAAAATACGTCTCGGGACTCGGAAGAATAATCGATTATTTTCGATGCTCTTGTGATATTATAACTGATTATATAACTCATGTATGAATGAGTCAATAGAATCGGTGAATTTTGCATAACGACTTCGTATACATAAGTGAATATACCCTTGACGACGTGATATAATCGTTTTGGTGTTTCGCCCCTTGTCAAAATGTGAATGTTTTCATATTTGACGATGTTTTGACGTTTGTCAAAAAAATTAATATTTTTTATTCGTTATATAATCGTAACGAATACCACTCGAGCAATCGAAAATAATCGTTATACTGACCTAGTCACTCGACATATTCTCTTAAAACACCACTCGAGCTGTGCTCTCGTGATATTTCGCAAAATTTGTCTCGTGACTCGGAAGAATGATCGATTATTTTCGATGCTCTTATAATATTATAACTGAATATAGAAAATTATATTCAAGAATTATTCGTTCGGTATTTGCCCATAAGGATCGCGTTTTGCATATGATTTTTCATACTTATTTTAGACCGTCAGACAAATTAGATGGAATTTGGCATCTGTAGTGTTTCTTGAATCAAAACAAAACTTTTGAAATATGGATAAAATCAGTCAAAATTTTGGCATTTTCAAACTTTGAGTAGAAAATTGACAGGGAGATGCCCAGAGCAAAATTTTCCAAAACTGACCACCAAAGATATGGAAATTAATTGTTTTCAACATATCCGAATTCAGTATTCTATGGCGTTTTGGTGGGTGCATGGACTAACCCTAAACCCGTCTAAATTGAATTAGAGGGTTGAAAATTAGTACGTAGGTTCAGTTGATGCTGAGAAAATGCTTTTTGTAGGTACAAACTTTTTTTCTTGTTTTTTCGTTGCCGTTTGAGTATTTGCAAACGTGCACGCTCATCCAGATTGAGTTAGAAAGTTGAAATTTCTTACGTGTATTGAGGTTATGTTGAGAAAGTGCACCCTAGTCGTCTCAACTATTTTCCTGAGCAGCTACCATTTCAATTCTATGAATGTTTTTTCTAGTTTCTGATGTTTTTCGTAGCTTCAAATCTTCCATTGTTTGAGTTGGAGAAATGAAATATGGTAGGTATATTGAGTTTATGTTATGAAAGTGCATAATGTGGGTTACAATTCATTTCTTTCAAAACCTCCTTTTTTATGTAGAATTTTCATGCGTGCTTCTTTTCAGCCCCTCCGAATTGTCTTAGGCGGTTGAGAATTTGTTAGTAGAAAAATTAATGAAAAGTACGACCTTAATGATGGAGCTCTGCTGTTCACCATTGTTTAATATCTGCCAATGACATTCTTCTACTTTTTAACTCAGCACAATATGGAACTAGTAGTGGTGAAACTGAATATATAGTAAAAATATTTAAACGATAAAATTATAAAATTTTCATATAATGCCAGTAAAATGACATGATCAGTTTGAGTTTATTGATTATAAAATATCGTTGAACTGTTTAGAACTTGTGCGTGTGCTATTTAAAATACGGAGTAGGAAAGAAACTTGATAAAAGCCAGACAAACATAATTTATACGAAACAACTCTTCTAATTGAAGTGTGGAACACAACTAACGATAGTTTCACATCAACTGTCGAAATACACGATTACAAAATTTGTTACCCATAAATGAAATATTATAAAGCTTTCTCGAGTATTTACGGGAATGAATTCTATCGTTAGTTAATTCTCAGTTGTTCTTTTTTCGCGCTACATTTTTGCATCTCTCTTGCGATCTCCGAAAATTTTTCAAACCGGGGCTGAATATATGGAGATTAATTATGAACATAACATCCGAAATTCAGCTCTCTGGGGCCATTTGAAGGAATTCTGCTCCTACACAGCTATTCTAAATTAAGTTAGAGAGTTGAAATTTTGTACGTTAGTGCAATGAGGGTCTAAGAAGGCTTTCAGTGGTTTACATTTTTTTTTGTGAGCCGCTGCCATTTGTATGTAGGAATTTTATTCTTTTTGCGGGTTTTCAAGCTTTGCGCATCATTCCAGCCCCTCCAAATTCAGTTAGTATTCACATTTGTATGTGAATTGAGCTGATGTCAGAAATGTGCCTTCAGAAATGAAATATTATATGTGAATTGAGTTGGTGTTGCGGAAATCTCTTCAGGGGGAATCTTTGAAAATAATAAACAGCTGCATTATATCGAATTTCATCACAAAAAAAAGCGGAAAATACGAACAGCGACAGATCTCTGCTGCTTACGCCTTTTTTTATCGATGGAAAGAATTTAAAATCGGGAAAGAAAAATTTTCATATTTAACTTAAATTCAAAGGTGAGCAGCAGATCTACATCTCTAAAAACTTATTTTTAGTGCGAAATGCATCTCGTCAAAATGCGATTCTAACGGATCGAATTATATTTTGCGAAGTTACGCTTTTAGTAAACTGAATTGAAAAGAAGAAAATAATTTATTTTACAAAAAAAATTCGCGTGATTGATGAAAATAGTTGAAGCCAACGAAAAAACGCACCTCAATCTCTTTTATTTCTTTGATTATCTGGTATTCGATCGAAAATTTCTGAAATTTGAACAATTTGATTGTATTTATTAGTTCTCAATATTGAACTATCAAAAGAAACAAGAATGTAATGATTGAGAATTAAAAAAATTGTAAAACAATCTAGACTTAAAAAGTGAGGAATGCAGTTTGTTAGTTATATCTATAGTCAAATTTGCCGAATAAAAATGATAGAAATATTGAAACTAACCAGTAATTACTAACCAACATTTCGAATATAATTTTGTGAATAATCCTCAAATATATCTTCATATAATACGAGTATCATAAACCAATACCATTTGAAAAATTTGCTGTACAAATTATACCATCCATAAAACTATTTTTGTTTTATATAAACTAATTAGGTTCATATAAATACCGAAATCAAAAATTAATATGGCAGATAAGTTATCACAAAAACTAAAGAACCACTTTTCAGAACAGTTTTACTGGAGGTCCAACTATTAAATTCCATAGTAAACTTGTATCGTATCATAACCCAGAAATTTATGCAATTTTCCAACTCTTGCATTTCCAACTGTAATATTTTATACTTTTAAAGTGATTCAGCTATCCCAAATCAGGAACACCAATATCCATATTTAATATGGTCTACAATGTTAAGGAGTCGTTACTTAAATTGACGTCATTATTCTAGTGGATAAGTTTTAGTAATGCAGCGGTAATTAAATTGAGAAACTTCTACACGAGAAACACTTAACGTTTCAATCTAATTTATTTCAAATTAGTTTGAAGTCTTATTTTCTTCGAAAAGAATAGATTGTTGCACTAAGTATATCGAAAGTCAACAGTGATGAGCAGGAGTGGTTTTTAATTCCGATTTATACCTCCTGTACAAGATTTTCGAGATTTCTTTTCAATGTTTGTATTTGATATCGTTGCCACTTGGTCGATAGACGAAACGCTACTGATGAGCTCGCTGAGAATATAAACAAACTGTCTATTATATGATGATATTCTTGAATTTTTTAACATTTTCCTTGAAGGATGTATCGGAATTTCATGTCGTCGGATCTCATGAAACTAGGTTCGTTGGAGGCTTGATTTAGTTAACCATCAATTCTTTAGATGAATTCCCAACGTATTGAATATATATATATATATATATATATATATATATATATATATATCAAATTAAGTGAACTAGGACATTTATTTGAAACTAATCAAACAAACCTCCTAGCGGAGCTGGTTATAAGAGTTCAGGAAGCATCGAAATATCAACATCTACCCTAGACGGTAATTGTTCGAATTGTTGATTTGTTTATCACAATCGATGGAAATTGATAGACAGCCTGTTTCGCCCTTATCGGGGCTCATCAGTATCATCCATCCACCGAGAGTGATAACCAAACAAACATTTCAAACGGTCATACATATTTCTTCTAGTAACTCCATGACATATAAATATGACACAGCGCCACCAGTCGGAAACAATTGAACCACATCTTTCAGACAGACGAAAACATTTCGGCAACGATAACTAGTACGTCCGGAACACCCGAAGATGGCTACCATATTCGTTCACTTAATTTTATAACCACGGGCGTGTTTTCCGTTTAACACGAATAATTCTTACTTATATATAATATATATATATATATATATATATATATATATATATAATATATATATATATATATATATATATATATATATATATATATAATATATATATATATATATAGATATATATATATATATATATATATATATATATAATATATATATATATATATATATATATATATATATATATGTATATATATATATATATATAAATATATATATATATATATATATATATATATATATATATATATATATATAATATATATCAGCAATAAGAGGCTTGGTGAATCTCAAAAAACTCGATTTTATTGAAAATTTGACGTTTCGCCATGACATTCGTGGCTTTTTCAAAACTTTTGATATATTGAAATTTCTTTGACATTTATTGATTTGAAAAAATTTGAATAGTTGAAAAAGACTACTATGTTTCATCAAAATTTTTTTCTCTGTTATTTATTATGTGCTATTCAGTCCAATATTAACATTCAAATCTCTTATTATTAGATGGTAAGGAAAACCACAGAAACCTTTACCCACGTATAATGTTCGAAATAGGTTCAAATTATTTTGATTTTGAATAGGGTCCTATTTATTTTTTTTTCAAAAGTTTTTTTATTACGGCTGTGGTTGTCTTCAGTTATTAATTACGTGCTATTTAGTCCAATATCAACAGTCAGGTATAATTTGAACTTATTTCGAACATTACGTGGGAAAATGTTTCTGTGGTTTCCCTTACCATCTAATAATAACAGATTTGAATGTTAATATTGGATTGAATAGCACGTAAAAAACAGAACCGCAACAGCCGAAAAATTTTTTGATGAAACATAGTAGGTAGTCTATTTTAACTATTAAAATCCTTCAAATCAATAAATGTCAAAGAAATTTCAATATTTCAAAAGTTTCGAAAAAGCCACGAATGTCGTGGCGAAACGTCAACTTTTTGATAAAATCGAGTTTTTTGAGATTCACCAAGCCTGTTATTGCTGATAATTATCAAAAAGTTAAAAATAGTTCACAGGCAACAACAATTCAATAATATTTATATACAGGGTTATTCACGTTATTCGACACGAAGAGTTATGGCTAAAGTATTTGATTTTATAAAAGTTTTTTCTATAGGATGGATAGGGACCTAGCAGGACTACATTTTGAAAATATTTTCATATTGTACAAAAACACGAAAAGTATCAAAGTTGTTGTTTTTCAAATGGAATGCTTTGTATATTATTTCATTTTTGGATTTTACGATGAAAACAAATGCCAGTTTTATTGAGGTTTAATTCACCTAAACCTTATGGTTTTTGAAATATCTCCTATTTTGTGAAAATGCTTTAATAATAATAAATTTTAACGCTTAAACTCTTAAAAGGTGTTTTCTTGTTTTAAACCAAATTAATGATAAGGCCTTCTAACTGGAACAAACTTCATGTCGCACTTGTGAGTAATTGATTAACATAGACTTGCTGTGTAAAAATAAAAGTAAAATAATTGCAATCTTTAAACGGCACTAACTTGTTTAACTTAAATGGGACACCCCGTATTTTATGTCACCAACAGATGTGAAATTCAATTGTCTATGGGATACCTGAACACATTCCAATCGATATCTCTTCACGTTTTCAAATAAAATGCACATTTTCATCTTTCAAGCTGATTTTCTGAAATCTGTTATTTATCAAGTCACCTATGGCGTTTCGAGAAATCAGAATTGATTGAAATAAACATCAAGATCATAATATATTCTTTTATTTTTCAATATTTTAAATTTTATGTATTATTTCGAATTATGAACGAAAAAAAATTATGGATATGAAACAAGCAATATTTTACCATCAGATTCTATTTATTATTATTTATCGTATGGCGATCTACAAATTTACTCTTAAATACAGGTAAAGTATCAGACTCTTAAAACAACAGTATCCCTTTTATAGAACCTTTAGCAACATTTGAGAACATACGCGGGCTTACATTTAGAGAAGATTCTCTGATACGCTGTTTCATATTTTCTGGTGTTGATGGAGGTGTGTATCATACCGCACTTGTGAAACATTGACTTACTTATACTAAGTGTGTAAAAATGAAGGTAAAATCATTGCAATCTTTAAACTTCACTTACTTGTTCAACTTAAATGAAACGCCCCGTATTTTATGTCACCAGCAGATGTAAAATGTAATTGTCTATAACTTTTCACTTTTTCACATAAAATGAGCATTTTCATTTTGCAAACTGATTTTAAGGAATTTTTTAATTACCAAGTTTCCCATGGAAACAGCGTATCAGAGAAGCTTTTCGAAATGTTATCCCGCGAATGTCATTAAATGTTGCTGAAGGTTTTATCAAAAGGATATATTTGTGTTTAGAGCCTGATGGTCGCCATTTTGAACGCTTGATTATAAAATATTGCTTGTTTCATATCCATAATTTTTGTTTCCTTCATAATTTGAACTAGTACATAACATTCAAGATATTGAAAGATAAACGCATATATTATGATCTTGATGTTCATTTCAATCAATTCTGATTTCTCAAAACGCCATAGGCGACTTGATAAATGATAAATTTCATAAAATCGGTTTGCAAGATGAAAATGTGCATTTTATTTGAAAACGTGAAAATATATCGATTGGAATGTCGCAAGTTAAACAAGTTAGAGCCGTTTAAAGATTGCAATTATTTTACCTTTATTTTTACACACCAAGTATAAGTTAGTCAATATCTCACAAGTGCGGCATGAAGTTTGTTTCAGTTAGTAGGCCCATTTAATTCGTTAAAAACAATTAAGCACCAGTTGAGAGTTTAAGCGTTTAAATTGATACTATATTTTCACAAAATACGAGATATTTCAAAAACCATAAGGTTTAGGTGAATTAAACCTCAAGGAAACTGGTATTTGTTTTCATCGTAAAATCCAAAAATGGAGTAATATATAGGGTATTCTATTTAATAAACAACAACTTTGATACTTTTCGTGCTTTTGGAACACCCTGTACAACATGAAAATATTTTTAAAATGTAGATCAACTAGGTCCCTATTCATCCTAAAGAAAAAACTTTCATAAAATCAAATACTTTAGCTATAACTCTTCGTGTCGAATAACGTGAATAACCCTGTATATATATATATATATATATATATATATATATATATATATATATATATATATATACATATAAATATATTATACATATATATATATATATATATAATATATATATTATATATATATATTTATATATATTATACATATATATATATATATATATATATATAATATATATTATATATATATATATATATATATATATATATATATATATATATTATATATATATATATATATATATATATATAATATAATTATATATATATATATATATATATATATTTGAAGAAAAGGTATTTTCCAATTAAACACTTGATAGAATTTCATTATATGATAACAAATATAGTTTACAATTATTACGGATTTTCTCAATACAAATCGTGATCGAGTTACTATCTGGATAACAAACCAGAGCGCCCTCCACCAAGGATATTGGAAACCAACAATTTACCGCTTAGATCAAAAATGAAGAATACTTTCAGGAGAACACATAACTTCCTGACATAAAATGTCTACTCTGCAAATGTGGCGTATGTGCGGAATACATATAACCAGCTCCCTTGGAAAGTTTGATAATTTTTTTTGCACTTCCGGGACTAAAGTACCAATTTTAGTCCCGTATGACAGGGACTAAAATGTATCTTTCAGTCCCCAGGGATATGAAGTTCCATTTCAAATCTCTACCAATTAACAAAGCCTTCATATTGCTGTTGGTAATTTTTTCTCGATTTTTTGGGTATAAATTCTTCCGTTATCATGTTAGCTGCCTTATCTATATCAAAATTTATAGATTCATTCATTTCTTGATTCATTTTCTTGATATTTTGTTAGTTCAATTACGATTCGTTTAAATGTCAACATTAATTGAAATGTCACTGAATTGAAAAATTTTGTTGACATTGTTGCTATAACGTTACCTACTGAGTAAACCAAGTACTGTGTTTAACTCATCAAAATTATTAATTGTATCAATGTTGAAAGTTATAATACTGGGAAGTGCCAAAAATAGCATATATGCCTCATGACTAAAGAGATATTTTATCCCT
The DNA here is from genome assembly GCA_030704885.1 of Cynegetis impunctata. NCBI lineage: Eukaryota > Metazoa > Arthropoda > Insecta > Coleoptera > Coccinellidae > Cynegetis > Cynegetis impunctata. The sequence goes on from JARQZK010000050.1 coordinate 208,526, forward strand.
TACGTGATTATTGGCCCTCGGGCTCTACGAACCCTCAGGCAATAAACATCACGTGCGGGATTAAAACATTCACTTTAGTCCCTTGTTATGTAATATACCTACTATTAGATTATCGAAGAATTTTACTTATTCCCTTTATGTAGTATATTAAATTGAACATGATCTACTTGTTTATTTGTCACTTTTGTTTTATTTTGTTACTGACCCATTATCAAAAATTTTTTTGGGTCATATCCTTAATTCAGCTTTCTGAAACTTCTTGGAGGGTGTATTGGAGACTTTTTGCACCCTGGAACACTCTCTAGAATTATGAGGATAAGAGGATTGAAACTTTGTACGTGGTTTGAGTTGATGATCAGAAAGTGCTTTTGTTAGAATGGAGTTTTTTTTTTCATAATCGCCATTTTTATGTAGATTTCTTGATTTTTAGCTCCTCCACAGCGCATCCAGGTCGCTGTTAGATAGTAACATTTGATGTTAAGAAAGTACACTGTAGTATTTTCAACTAATTTTCCTAACCGCCGCAATTTTAATATAGAGATAACAGCATTTTTTCATGGATTTTAGGGTTTTGTGCACCTAGACAATGTCCTTTGATTGAGATAGACGTTTGGGGATTTAAATTCGGTTTTTTGGTGTTTTTAATATTTTTCTGCAAGCACAGCAATTGTCATTCAAAAATTTTGTTACGTTTTCGTAGGTATTTCACCTTTGTGCATCTCTTCAGCTCCTTCAGATTGACTTAGGGGGTTATAGACCGGGAGATGGTGACACAAAATATTAGGTCATTTGTACCAGTATAGCGGTTCTTCAGGGATCTAATTACGTAAAGGCAAAAAGGAAAATTATGGTCATAGATCTGGTACCGGCGGCCCAATCGCGTGGGCGTTAATCGAACGCGTCGGATAAATAAAGAGTGTCGAACGATTTGTTCCACAAAAATGCTTGTATTTTCATATAGTCGAAAAAAAAGAAGTAAGCGATAGCGTAATGCCATACTTCTCGGATGTGACTTACAGCCCGCCATACCGACGCGAATTCATTAATTTAAATAAAACAATTCAACCATTTGTACCAGGCTAATTTTTGCATAGCTAATCATCGTCGAGTAGCCATTCAAGAAAATCACCTTGCCATACTTTTCCGACAGTTCCCAATGGCCGCCATACCACTGCAAAGGAGTAATTTTTTTTGCGCCAAACGATTTGTACCACCCTGAAACTTTTTTTAACAGTTCTCTGTATGATCATAAATAGAAGTCTGATAATCCAAATGGTAAAACTCGTCAAAAAAAATATTTTTTTAGGTACAACTGCATCCGAACGAAGAGACTACAATGATGCCATGATGTAAAAAATGATTTTACAGTCGTATTTTTAAAATGTGTCAAATAAATAAGTTTTTCAAGTATGGCAGCACTTTTTCCCCATACTAGAAGTATGGGAAAAATAATAACGGTCACATTTTGTCAAATACTTTCCAAAAATTCAAATGCAATACTGGTACAAATCGTTTGGCGAAAAAAAAATACTCCTTTGCAGTGGTATGGCGGCCATTGGGAACTGTCGGAAAAGTATGGTAAGGTGATTTTCGTGAATGGCTACTCGACGATTATTAGCTATGCAAAAATTAACCTGGTACAAATGGTTGAGTTGTTTTATTTAAATTAATGAATTCGCGTCGGTATGGCGGGCTGTAAGTCACACCCGAGAAGTATAGCATTACGCTACCGCCTACTTCTTTTTCTTCGACTATCTGAAAATACAAGCATTTTTGTGAAACCAATGGTTCGACACTCGTTATATATTTGACGCGTTCGATTAACGCCCACGCGATTGGGCCGCCGGTGCCAGCGCTGTGACCATCATTTTCCTTTTTGCCTTTACGTAATTAGACCCCTGAAGAACCGCTATATTGGTACAAATGACCTAATATTTTATGTCACCATCTCCCGGTCTATTAATAATTTGTATGTTAATACAGATCAAAAGTGAGGATAAATTACTGGGTTAGTGAAACAACTCTGTTCACACGTTCTTCTATTCTCTATTTGACTTCATTGATTTTAGCATTTATTAGGTTGAATTCTTGATCGCCATAACTGTGAGATTGATGGGGGGATATAACTCAATGGTAAATATAATTAATTATTCAATATTATTATTTGAAGATTGAAATATTGACTATACTTTTCTTCCTCATTTTTCCTTGAAGCTTCTTGTGTAGCTTTTTCTACGATGAATCACTTGCTGATGATCTCGGTGAAGCGATTAACAATAGTTCCCCATCATGCTGGTGTTCCAGCGGACCCGGTAGCGTTTTTCCATCGCCTCAGGCTCATAAAATATCATACATTTTTGAACTTCTTCAACATGTTAGCTACAATAGTACCATATTCTGAGCCTTCTTTATTTTTCAAGAACTTTGTAATGACTTCCTTAAATGATACCAGTACTTTTTTCTCATTTAAGGTTGTTTAGATTCAAACTTAACGTCAAACATCATTTTTCTAATGTCAGTTTGGACAAAGTTTAGCTTATGGCAGGTGTGTAAACTTTTGGCAAATATACTTCAAATATGATCCATCTTTAGACAACTCTTTCATATAGCCTAACTTCATGTGTAGATGTGGTAGGTGCACTTTTTTAGATCTACAAGGTTATTGCGTAGAATTTTCTCGCCAGGTTTCAAAGACTCCCTCACTTTCCACTTCTTTCTACACCAATATTGTTTCCTAGCCATACTGTCCAATTCATAATAGAAACATAGAAATTTTGTAAAGCCACCTTGCTGACCAAGCAGACTACATGTTATTTACAAATCACCACATATCATCCAACCATGAGCAGAATAGCCTATTTTATTTAACACTATTTCTAGGTTTTCATAGTTTTCTTTCATATATACCTACAGAATTAATAAAAATCGCTTAATTTTATAAATTTAACCTTGAAATGTGAAGAAATGATTAGTGTTACAGCATTTTAAGTAACATACTTAATTTCAGCAACCTGAAAAATATAAGTATAAGGTATTTTCATATATAATACCACTAGAGATGAAATTTTGCCGGCAAAATTTCTCGATTGTAATATGAAAGTTTGTTGCTTAGGCGATTTCGCGAATGACATTTGTATCAAAATCACGAGCCGTCAGGCGAGTGATTTTGGAAAAAATGTCATGAGCGAAATTGTCTAAGCAACAAACTTTCATATTACAAGAGAGAAATTTTACCTGCTTAAATTTCATCTCGAGTGGTATTCGACATGACTATTTCACGAGAAAATATGTCTGACAGTAATATGGTGACATTTCAGAAAGTCAAGGAAATAACGATTCATGTGAGAAACGTCAAAATATTGTCGCTGAAATACTAACATAGTAAGTTTTGCCGGCCTGCATGTTTTATCGCTGTGAAACGAGAGTAGCTATGGAAACTTTCTCACTAAAAATGGAATGAGTGAAATAGTCAGTGAAAAAATTTTTCATCGTTGGTCTGTGTAATTATCTCATAGTTAAAAGGATGGAATATAATTTCCTCAAAATGTTTGCTAGTGGCCTGTTCATTCCCATTAGCTTTTCACGAAACATGTCGTCTGGTGTACTGTTCATTTAATGATATTTTTATTACCGGCTAAATAGAAATGAACTGCATTATGCCCGTGTTTAACGTCAGATACTTTATAATACTATAATGAGGCAAGTAGGAATTCCTGAGTTAGTGTTGCGCTAAATGTAATTTAATATTCGTTCGTGGCCACACTCATTTTATTTATGTAGTTCTGATGGTTCTGTTGATTATATTCTCCTGTGACCAGCTATGCCACGTTGTTGTCACAATTAAGAATATGCATGTTGAGGCTTTGTGGGTTCGAGTCCCACCTCGCTCTTGGGTGTTGTGTATGTCCGGAATTTAGTGGATATATATGATTAAAAATTGTTGGGTAATGTACATAGTTTACATAAAATATTGGCCGTTCGGAACCGGCGTTAATCTGTAGGTCCCTCGAGTTGAAAAAAAAAGTTCTATTAACGAATATTTCTTACATTTTTGTGCAAAAAAGAGGTCATGTTTATAATACATTAGAAAATCTCCGTAGTTTGCAGATAGTTCTTGAGTTATCTTTAGAAAACTATTATAAGGACCTTTACATATTCTGAACTGAATGTTTTCATTGAAATTATGATGTTTCATACCCCACTTATTGCAGAAAACAGCTTACTTAAAGTCACGAAGAGAACCAAATTATTACAATCTGAACTTATCAAATAAAAATACTTCGAGGAGTTCGAAGGTAAACAAAGATACATAATTGTATTTATAACATATTTATATACACTGGTGGTCACCTACTGGTCGAAATTCGAATGTACTTCTTTTGTCATTGAGTATACCTATATAATCAGTATAAATTTTTGAAAACGATTCTTTTCTATAAGAAATCGCCCCTCTGCAATCATCACGGCAGCAGAAAGCAACCTCTACGGTCGTTTTTTGGCGAAATGCGTATTTTTTGACGGTGTCGGCAAAGTGTCAAACTTTTGACGCTAGATTCTGGCTCGCGAACTGTTTGGCAGATCGGTACACACGAATTTAACTAAGCTAGCTTTAGGCCATCTGACACGGCCTCGCTGACCACGATTTTCACGACCCTTCTCCTGCAATTAGATATAATCTCAAAATCAACACTAACTATACAATCGCTGAAAATTTGAGCTCCTTCGGGTACAATTTTCCGTGAAATTGGAGATGGGGTGGAGTTGGGTGTAGCAGTACTAGACCATGATAATCCTATTCCCTTGAAAATGGTGAATGTTGCAGACATAAATGTGAAACAAAAGATAGTAATTTTTGACCCTTTTAAAATATCAATAATGTCAGTATTGTAAACAAAACTTTCGACGAACACCCTGGCTGTTTTAGATGAATTCTACATGCTAAATTATACTTGCATATCTTTTAAATAAATAAAGGAAAAAATAAAAATGTGGATAGGAAAACCCGACAGTTAGAAAATAAAATATGAATAGCGAAGAAGAAAAATCTGAAAAACGCGTGGTTGCGGTATATTTTATTATTACTATTATTATTCATTGAATTAACGAACAGCTGTTTGTTATTTAATGTATGTATGTATGTATTTATGATTAATTGCATATATCTTTTATATTCTATATTGTATGTTATGTTAATAAAATTATTGTTGGAGTTTACGCAGCATATTTCAAAGAACTAAATTTTTAATGGAGCTCTAAACTTTAACTAAAAGCAAAATCAGTTATATGCGTATTGTTTATCAATAATCATACGAAAAAAGTTTATAGAGTAAGAAGTTAAGTTCATCTAATGGGAGGAATGAAATTGTCTTACATTATTCACATAAGACATAAGTCGCTCTTAGATTATTGAAATATTGCACCAATTCAACAAATGTTTAATTCTGAAGTACTTCTGTATCACTAAGACTAAGGTGACTAAGGAACTCACTTAGCAATGAAAAGCATTCTATTTCTCTCTTACCGAAACAAGTAATCCATAAATCTCATTTCCTTTTGAAGGCGGTTATCTTGTTTAATTCGTTAAGTTTCCCAATCATGTCTGCTAAAAATGCTAGTTTAAATAACCAGCTTTTATCAGACAAACGGTCTTTTAAATTGAAAGGAATATCTGTAACAAAAGCTTATAATTGTGTTCTTAGTTCAAAAAGTTTTAATCAAATCATGAAAAACATACTAGTCGACCATGAAATTGTCCATGGCATGGACAATTTCATACATTACATAACGTGAACAAGGAAAATTCTTTATTAATTAAAAAAAAAATTATCAAACAACTTTCCAAGGAAGCTGGTTATACGTATTCAGCAACGCAAAATCTGCATTCACAATCGAACGGTGAATTATAGAAATTGTCAAGTCACCCCGACTCAAAATCTGCATACAGCTGTTTCGATCGGAGTGAATTAACAAATTTCTAATTGTTGCCCAATACAAATCGTGGTCAGTAACAATCGACGGATAACAATCCAGAGCGCCATCCCACCAAAGATATTGGGAAACAACAATTCACCGCTTAGACTGAAAATGCAGAAATTCGTCGCTCGAACACGTACCTACTGATATGAAGATATCTACTCTACAACAGTGGTGTATATGATTCCAAGGCACACTAACATAGTGATTTAAAACCTTTGGATATACTCACGAGAGCGCGCTCCGAATATTCTTGTCGCTTAATACGCAAAATACAACAATCAAATCATGAAAAACATACTAGTCGACCATAGTCAATTTCATACATTACGTAAAGTGAACAAGGAAAATTCTTTAATAATTTTAAAAAAAATTATCAAACAACTTTCCAAGGTTATACGTATACAATTTCTATAATTCACCGTTCGATTGTGAATGCAGATTTTGCGTTGCTGAATAAGTATAACCAGCTTCCTTGGAAAGTTGTTTGATAATTTTTTTAAAAATTATTAAAGGATTCTCCTTGTTCACTTTATGTAATGCAAAAAGTTTTATCAAAGTTTTACCCCGAGACAACCATCTCACTTGACTATAGAGCAGTAATGTTTTATCATTGCTACCATAATCTTCACATAATATTGGGAATAATCGGGATTGCACTGGACGTGGTTTGACAAAGTTAATTATTTTTATCTCATCAAGAACCAATTTTAGATTTGGCGGGCATTTTCTTAATCGCGAATGATTGTCTACAGGTACAGGATGCAATGACTAAAACTACAATTTGACGCTTTCATTTTTATTCGTGATACGTTTCCTGCTGTTCTACTTGTCATTACTTTGGCTCCATCGGTACAAATATCGATGCAATCATTCCAATCGAGTTGGATTACATCAAAAAATATGTTAATCGTGTCAAAAATTTCTTCTCTGGTTGGGTTAGTAGGCAGCGATGAGAGAAAAGTCTTCTTCGAGTGAATGTTTATATGAATATCGCACAATTACCATCAAGATGGCCAGTTTTCAGCAACATCAGTCGACTCATCCATTTGCAAGACGACTTGGTTATTTTGAAGAAGTGCAACCAGTTTTTGTTTTATGTATCCTGCGAAATCTCGCGCGAAAACGTATCTTTCGAAAGTGGCACTGTTAAAAGATGCTTTGCAGATTTTTATTTATTATTCTATTGCTTATAGTGTGGGAGCTAATGATGGCGATGTAATAGGTCAGGCGCTTACTTAACAATATATTAAATTTAAGTGTACCTATGTATCGGCAAAACCTATGAGTAGGCGTTCCGTTTTGGTAGTTTATTTTTATCATTGGTAACTTTATTCATATACATAGGTTCCACTTTAATATATGTATTTATTTAATTATGACTGCCGCCGGAGCCCTACCGGAGGCTTTGCGGATCACCGAGGCTCCGTCCAATTGTGTTTGGATTTTAGAGTGTAGTTTAGTTATTTATATGTAGTGATACTTATATTTGTGTATAATAAACAAAATTATTAAGTAATTGAAGTTAATAAAATATTGAAAGATATAAAAAAAACTGACGCACGACTGGAGTAAGCTCCTGTCGTGCATCGGAGCTGACAAACACAATTTTTTTGTTTACAATTTTGTGATAGATTTTCAACAGGTGTCTGCTAAATGAAGCAGTTATCATTGATGTGATTTATCGATGGAGTATGAAATAAACTTACAAAATGCCTTATGTCAGCTGACCAATCTACAAGACAAATATTGTAGTATATAAATTCAATCCTCTTTAAATATTTAGAACAAAATCAATTTGTAAATTCATTATTTGAATTGATATGCGAGCACTAACAACTATATATTGGAACAAAGTAAAATACATCAATTATACAGGTAGTTGACAGTTATTTTTTTTTCTATTTATTTTTTCATTTCATTACTGTGTATTCAGTTAGTTGCCAATAATTGTGGTCAATCAGCAACACAAAAAACAAAATACTTATTCTACCATCAGTAATTAACAAAAAAAAGTTGCATTTTGTATGGCAACTAAATAATGGGACAGTAAGAAGTAACTGTCAAACATGAAACAAAATCAAAGGATGAGGCGGCAAAAACAATACACAAAGAAATGGTAGTTTAAGGCAAGTTACGGTTGAGTGGAATCGCGAAACGGGACTTTGTCAAGAGAATACTGTCGCAAGTGGATACGTAAAAGTGGACAATTAAAAATTAAAAATAAATTGATAGTCTTTTATACAAAGGAAAAGCCACTGTTAACGGCAAAAGAAAAGCAAGCCAGGCTCACATCGGGAAAATCTAAATTGTCTTGGTCGGTAAAAGATTGGTCCTGAGTAATTTTAAGCAACGCATCAAAGCTCGACGTATGCGTTGGTGATTACCGTAAACGCGTGATTAGCAATAAGAATGAGGCTTTTCACAAGGATTGCTTAAAAAGAACGGTAAAATTTCCGATAATACTGATGGTTTAGGATTGTATGGCTACATCAGTATTAGGATACTTTGAATTCATTGATGGTACCGTGAATGCCTATATATCAACAAATACTTGAAAACAGTGTACTACCAAGTATCGTGAAATTAAATATAGGTGAAAATTATATTTTTCAATAGAACGGGGTGGCCTGCCATAGGGCTGAAACAACAAAAAAGTGGTTTGGAGACCACAATGTAAATGTTCTTTCTTGGCCTTTCAACAGTCCTGACCTTAATGTCATAGAAACAGTATGGCATAAAATGAAACAGTCATTGAGGAACAACCCACAACGGACATTATCACAACTTAAAGCAGAGTAGAGCAGATTTGGAATGGATTTGTTCCGAACAGTGCAGATCCTTAATTCAGTTAATGCCCACCCGAATTCGAGCTGTCCTAAAATGTAAGGGCGATGTAACTCCATTTTAAAATTTTTTTTAGTATCCCATTCTTCAGTTGCCACAAAAAATGCTTCTTTTTTTTTGTTGATTAGTGATGATAGAATGAGAATTTTATTTTTTGTGTTGTTGATTGATCAAAATTAATGATAATTAACTCAATGCCCATTTATTTAATGAAAAAATAATTAGATCAAAAAAATAAAAGTTAACTACCAGTATAATTGATATATTTTACTTCGTACCAGTATATAGTTGTTAGGGCTCGTATGTCTCTCTAGAATTATACCTCTATCCTAAAGGCAATTTGTAAATAAAACACGTGACGTCTATTGACCTGTCTTGACAGTTCCTAATTCAGTTTTATGTCATCCACTGAAGAATTTCTTGAAGAATAATGGCATCGATTCATATCATGTCCCAACGATCCACGTAGCACTAGCTCAAGACATGTCAGACCTTGATTAAGACAAGTAATAGTTCTGGCTTTTCACTTATATCATTAATAATTTGGAATCTTGTGCGATACAGTCAAGGTTAAATATCAATGTTTATCTTCGGGCTTTTGTTTATATATTTCTCCGAAATGTTGGAGTTTGCACAGTAGTATCAATAATACGGAAGTTCTCAAATTAACAGAATTACGAAGATATGGCATTGCAAGCAACGGCTGAAATCTCATAAATTTGTCTTTTGCCAGGGAAAATACCCCAAAGGCAACATTAATTAATAACAGTAATATTAAAGTTCTCTAGAGCTGTGGGCCTGTTTTCACAAATCTTAACTGCAAAAGTGAGGATTTGTTTCTGGCTCTGAGGCGTTTTCTCTGGGGAGATGTTTAATCATTTTTATATCGTTTCATTTTTCACGCTCGAAAATTGAAAAAGGATCTGAACGAACAGAGATTTGTATTATCCTAATTATATTCCAAAAATGAGTCATTACAATAACTCGAATAAGAAATTAATTAACATTGAACTTAAATCTCTAATTTCCTATGAAGTTTGATTTAATAAAATGAAATGAATACTAAAACACTTGTCTCAAAACCACAAACTGAAAAACTTCAATTCAAATTGAAGTTTTTTAAGTTGTAGTTTTTAGATAAGTTTTTTAGTAGCTATTTAATTTTATTAGATATGAACTCTCACGGAGTGGCACACTCCACGATTGATTTCATAATATTAAATTCAGTTTTGCTTTATACAGCAATATCCGAGATAAATGAAATGAAATAAGTATTCGCTCACATTATTAAACCTGAAAGAATATCTTTAATCCATCGAAATCAATTTGTTTCTAATAAAATTTTAATATTCTTGCATTGCTATCAGAATGACAGTGTGAAAATATAATTTATAACTGAATTTTGCAATATTTTTCACTTCTAAAATTCATGAAGAAATTGCAAAGTTATTTTATATAGAGAGGTTTATATTTTGTAATGTTTCACTGGTTAAACATACCTACTATTAATTTGTAATAAATTTTCAAACCAACGGGTAGGTATTATAAATTTGAAATTTTTCAGGGGACCATACTGAAGAAATGATATGAAGATTATAACTAAAAAAAGAATATAAACACTTGTTTTTAAGAGATTAATACTAATTAACAACTTTTCAAGAAACCTGGTTATATATTTTCTGCGACAATAATTCTACATTCACAATCCAATGGTGAATTATAGGAAACTTCACGTCAATCCGGCTCAAAATCTGAATACAGCTGTTTCGATCTCATCAGTGCAGCTTATTCGACTCGAAGTGAATTAACAAATTTCTAATTGTTCCCCAATACAAATCGCGGTCGGACTACTACCTGGATAAAAATCCAGAGCGCCCTGCACCAAAGATATTGGAAACATACAATTCACCGCTTAGATCGAAAATGCAGAATTCCTTCGCGAGAATACATATTTTCTGACATGAAATGAACTCCATAAATACTTTTAGCGATTTCCGCCAATATTCGAAATCAAATTATGAAAAATATAATTCAATAATTTAAAAAATTATCAAACAATTGAAAATGTAGAATTCTTGTCGCGGAATACCTACATATACCTATTTAGTGCCCTTAGAAAGTTGTTTGATATTTTTTTTAATTATTGAAGAATTTTCACTTTATATAATATATTATATAATTGAATTATATAGTCAACTTGCATATTTTTCATGATTTGACTTGATTTTTCATTTCAACCAGGAAATTTTCAGACACTGAAGAGCCTTTTGAAAACAATTGTAAGTAAGTATTTTGTTTATGATTGAAATAGATTATTCATATATAAGTAGTGGCCTCTAATTAAATGATGAAGATTTTAAATTATATTGCATTTTCATTTAGTGGAAAAATTTCAATATGTACAGTTTGATCGTACAAGCCTTATTATCATTTTCTATTCTAAATTGTATTATACAAATTTTTCAGTTTTCCGCATTTTAAAGAGAAATTAATATCAAGTCATATTCAACGATATGAATAAAAGTTATATTGTTTCTGACACCGAAAGAGAAACTTCATTGAGTATTCAATTTTGATCCATGAATAAATTATATTTTGAATAAGGTCTCCAAGCTTTGCCAAACGGAAATGCGTAATTAACACGTTTTTTTATAGACAGTTATCACAATTATCTACTATTATTGCAGCTACAGTAAGTAGTATTGGTATAGTATTTATCAATTCATACTATTCGATTTATGAAGGCAGAATTCGAAGATTACTGGGTTCCATTATACGACATACGCAATTCGATAGCCTATCAGAAAATTTGAATATTCGCATACACACAAGATTTGAACTCAAAATATGTTGAACAAAAGCAAATCTTGAATTTACTACGTTTAGTATCACAAAAATACTTTGAAGAATATTATACTGCGATTGCAATTTCGGTCACTAGTCCATCATCGGGCAGATTGAGTTGAGAACTGAATACATAATTAAAGATTTGCACTCACGGGTGGGAAAGAATTATTGCAGGTACCTAAATAGATAAGAGAAAGACATTTCAAGAAGGGCTAATAGAAGTGGATTTCCCAAATTGGTACAATGAAATATTCTTAGAAAAATCAATGTTGTTTGAATACACTAGATATAGGAGAATGTATCAAGCCAATCTGGTCGTTCAGCAAGATATCTTTTGCATTATGATTGAGTTTAAAAATTTCTAATAATTCTAAGTGAGTAAGTTTGGTTCCTTTCGGTAATTTGTGCATAATTTGAAAGTTATCTATTTGTGGAAATGGGTGATGTTTTTCACGGCAATGATTTGAAAACGCTGAATCCGTTTCATTTTTCAAAAAAGATTGTTGGTGTTCTTTAAATCTTGTCTTGAACGATCGACCAGTCTAACCTATATACACTCCTTTACATATAGGACAAATCAACCTATAAACTCCTGAACTTTCAAATTTTGAAGTGATATTTTTGGCATTGAATAAAAATCCTGAGAGTTTTGTCTTAGGTTTGAAAGCAATTTAAATATAACATTTAGCAATTTAAATATAACAATTTAAATATAAACTTTTTCTGTTAGAGGACCAAAAAATATTTTGGTCCTCTAACAGAAAAAGTTGCTAATGCTCTTGTATTTTTGTGATAATAAACGTAGTAAATTCAAGTTTTGCTTTTGTTCATCATGTTAAATTATCACGTAGTAACGACGGATTCCATCAACTATTCAAAATATGTCACTAAAATAAACATAATTCATAATTCTCTTAAACCATATAATATATCTCAATAAAAATAGCCAAAAAGATCAATCAATTATAGAAAATCATAAATAATAAATAGTATCATGATCAATCATAAAATTAACTGAAGTATCATATCCCCAGTTAAAACTGATTTTAAATTCGCTATTTATAGACTCACTTTGCGTAGCACGATGATGGTCAGATGTTGAGACATTGACAAGCCTCTGGTTGGTGGCGGATGCCATTAGAGTACTGCCGTCTATGAAGTTCACAATTTGGAATAAATGTGGAAGAAATATATAAGTAATTCTATTCAGTAATATTCTACAAAAACTTGGCTACTTTGAAAAATTGTGAATCCAATGGTTGCAGTTTCTACGAATTTTCACTACGTTTTATGCACAATTTATATATTTCCATTTTTAATCGAAAAAGCAATGAAAATATTCGATTTCAAAAAAAAAAAATTGGGTGCTAGCTCCGACGCACGATTGGAATAAGTTGCAGTCAATATTTTCTTAATTTCAATCACTTAATAATTTTGTTAATTGTTCACAAATATAAGTATAAAATGTACTACACTCTAAAATCAAAACACAAATCGACGTTTAGGTTGCTGTTGTATGTGTAGTATCATAGTATACATGAATCAACTGTTGCCAGTAAACCCTAATATATGCGGCGTCAACTCCAAAAATAATTTTGATAACATAATATGTAATATAAAATATAAAGGTTATATGCAATCAATTAAACATACATACATACATTAAATAACAGACAGCTGTTCGTTGATTTAATTACTAATAATAATAATAATGAAATAAACAGCATCCACGTGTTTTTCAGATTCTTCTTATTCGTTATTCATTGTCATTAATATAAGTTTTTTTATATCTTTCAATATTTTATTAACTTCAATCACTTAATAATTAGTTTATTGTGCACATATATAAGTATCACTAGATATAAATACCTATACATGCATCAACTGTTGCCGGCATATCCTATTATATGCGGCATTATACTAATAATCTCGAAGTGACAGGTGCGCATAGTACGTTGCGCGAAAGAACGTAACATTTCACTTTTAGTAAACCCTCGATTTTACTCCTCATAAAACTTTCATTCAGTAGGCTTAAGGGGTTAATATCTGCCCCAAATCTTGTACTCCTTAAATCATTTTCAAGAAAATATCCTTATAAATCTCCGTCAGATCTCTTAAATCATCATTAAACCACCGATAAATCCTTATAAATTTCAAGCCAGTGGCAACACCGAGGCTGCGGGCAGTGTTGCCAGTATAAATTTGGCAAATAAAAGTCTCGAGAGGAAGAAAGCGCATGCTTAATACATAAATAGCTGATCTAAATCCTCGGTAAATCTTCGTAAATCCTCAATAAATCCTCAGTAAATCACTGTAAATTCCCAATAAATCACTAAATCCTCGATAAATCACCGTAGGTACTCGTAAACTTGTATTAAATCATCGTAATTCATTTATACTGTACACCATAAATCACCAGATATTTACCCCTCGGCTTAATAAGAACATCGTTTCTTATAAGTTAACTCCAAAAAATTCAATTGAATTTTTTTTTTAAATGTGACCTACGTTGCTTCACTAGGGCTTCCTCGGTTATTGGATTATAAGTCTTCAACTTCGTTTATTCTGGGAACGCTTCATTTTTTTAAAACTTAATTAAGAATCACAAGTTTGCAGTAAATATAACAATTTTTAGTTTAACTTTGAAATACCATAGCGCCGAAAAGCTAGTTTCTGTTTCTTTCGATAATTAAATATTGGAGACCATTATTACTTGATTCTATTTCAATTGGGAATGAACACATTCTCACTGTTTCATCTACAGATATGGAGAACTGATTAAAGCTCTCGCTATATTCAATAGAAGTAGAATTAATTCTAACGATGGATGAATAGATAAGAATATTCATGAAGTTTTCAAGCTATTCGAATCTGAACAATAGGAGTAATTCCAACGGTGAAACTATCAGAGAATGGATGTATGAAATTCCAGTTTTTGATGTTAATTATCTTATCAATTATGTAGGTAGGTTGTTTCTTGGATGGAGTGGTTGAAAATCGATATATAAATATATAATGAGATACTGGCATGAAAAGATTGGCTTTCTTCTTTATCTATATTTAAACTTTGCCAAACCTCACAGTTTTCTTTACGAGCAATACGCTATAAAGTAACGTTTTCTCTTCACGTGTTTATATATAGGAACTCATAAAGAAAAAAATGTTCGTTCTTTAGAACTGAATCTGCAGATATGATTATTCCAATCATTCTGAAATATTGTAAGATTTGAAGGTAGTATTCAATTCAAAACTAGGTAAGTAGTGACATAATTTATGAAAATAATACATTGCAAAATTCAATTTCTCTCACATTTGAAAATGGGTAGTTTTAACATATAGAAAAGGCAAATTGAAGGATGGTGTTTGTACATAATTCAAATCGTATAGTGATTCCATTTAATCTTTTGAATTATTGTTCAAAAAATCGAAATTCAGTCACTGGCATTTGAGAAGAAGAAAATAAAAAAGTCTGTTTCTTCGTTACTGCATATTACTAGGTACTAACTATTTTGGCAATCAAAATAACGCACCCATTAAGGGTGAAGCAGCGCCGAAAACATTCTTTGCTTTTTATCATCACAGTAAAGGATGCCACTGGCCTGGTCCAGGCCGAAGGCATCTTAACCCTTCGGGAAATCTCGCACAATCCCAGCTGACCCTGCCTCCCCTGGCGGTAATAGATAAACTATTTAACGTTTTATTTCACAGATTCGAATCCAATTTGAAAGTAAAGTTTATTTATACTTCATTTTCATTCAAAATAGAGTTATGAATTTTAATGAATTTTGAATTTACTTATCATCAGAAAAAACTTTTAAAGTCTGAAGTAAAAATATATTATATAGAGGTAACATTTTCAAACTAAATAGGTAAAGATAAATATTTTCAAAATGCTGTTTTTCACACAACTCCGTTTTTTTCACAACTCTGTTTTTCACACAACTCTGTTAATAGTTTCTTAATTCTGATAAGATGGGATCTTTATAGTATCCGCACAACGAGCCTGGACGTAGATGGTAGCCTAGCTGGTCGCCTGGCTGCAAGCATAACTTCGTAGTTTCTTACGGGGTACCGTACGTGCGCAAAGGTCGGGTCGATTGTATGCTAGCGGACTATCTCGCTGGTCGCTGGAAGAACAACATTTCACATTCTACCAGCTACCAGCTACCAGCGACCAGCGTGCGAAATGGATATGGGATGGTGTTGCCGCAGAAATGAATGTAGATCCTAATTAGCAGTTTGAGATCATTTTCATATTCAGAACTGAAATACTAAATATTGGATGGATTTGTCCGTTACTTTGTGATAATAAATATAAATGAGAAACTATTTACTTCGTTTTTTGTATCACTATTTTTATTGAATTGTTTACGACAGCAGGTTCGTAGTACAACTACATTTTCAAGCAAATGAATATGTTTGCATTGTACAGTGTCGGTCACAGTAGGCATACAAAGCAAGGAGTTGAAAGATTATAATTACTGGTTTTATCGAATTTTAACCTATGTAAATGAAGAGCTTGCTAACAACAATCATTTAACGAATTGACTGGGTTATTTTTATTATATTTATATATTTCTATGTACTTTAAAATATTTGATTTCTTACGTTTCGGAGCTGTATGTGAAATGTTTATATTATATATGCCTGGAAAAGAGTAACTTGAATCTAGAAAGTGTTTCGCAAAATTTGAAATTTCTTCATTTAATTTGAAAGAATGTTGTTGTTCTCTATATCGGGTGGCAAATGTTCGGACTTCTCGGACTCAAATACGAGAAGAAACGATCGGGATAATCACATTGAATAAATGAAGATATTCTCCAAATTCTTGTCTTTTTTAAATAATAGAATGTACCGTAAACGTTTTTTCAACTTTCTGTTGTAAAAACAACTTTGTAGCTTTGTTTTCTAATAAATAAAAATCATCACTGTCACTATTCGAATCATCCATTTTAACCACACATCTGCAGTAACCTGCACACTTCGCGGGTTGATTTCCCCCATGACCAGCTACCATCTACCGGCGCGACGTGCGAGTATCTAGCGGTTTTGAACTCTACCATATAGGCTACCAGCGACCAGCCGGCTACCATCCAGGCGCGTTGTGCGGATACTCTTAGAAACAGTTTTAGCTGCTGTTCCTAGTTTGCGTTAGTTTAGTTTGGATTGAAGAAACAATTGGAATTTTGCCGAACTTGAGAAATGTTGGTCAGAAAGAAAACCGTCAAAAAAACACTCAAGGAGATGTTCCATTGGAATATTTCGAGGTAGTCCGAACGCATGTATATTGATTTGAGTTTAGAACATGATTGATCGTGGTGAGAGGGATGAATTTTTTGAATTTTCATCCAAGTTGATTTTCGGAGTTAAAATGTTATCGACGGAAGACTTTAGCGATAAACACATATAGTTAAAAATTTAGGGAAAAATGTGTGGAGAAACTTCTATATCACAGGAATTAGGTTGCAATGAGCAACAAAAAAATATTTTTATCCAAGAGTTTGATAAAAATTGCAAATTAGCTACTCTATCATCTGAAGAAAATTTGGACCAATTCATTTGGCAAACGTACATCGCACCCTCAGCCATCAACTTCACGTATTAATTCCAGTTCCAAAACGGCTACATTAACCATTTCAGATTATTAGCGATAGTTCTGATGATGAATGAAGAAAGTTTTTCATCATTTTTAGTATTATGTTTTAGACTTTTTATTTGTGAAATAATCATTTTTTCAATTGGCGGCAATAAATAATATTTCATGTATTATTTTATTTTTGGTATCAATTTCTCGATTTTTTAATTCTTAATTGTTCTATACCGATTACAATTATTATTATTTGTAAGTAAATCAACTTATTTTCTTTTATTTCAATAGATCAAAAAACTGTGTCCCATTTCTGTGTAAAACACTATAGAATTAAAGGTACTTGAAAAAATTGCTCTCGTCTACTGGGATCATCTGATATTTAGCGACTTCATTATTCTTAATATAGCAGAAAGAGTAATTGAAAATAATCTATTTTGATATGCTTTTTGAATAGGTTTATATACGACCAAATATTATTTTATGATAAATAGGTCCCCATTCTTACAGGGTGCTGAAAAAAATTGTTTTGGGCCCGTCTAAAATAGCCTCGTGGGTCGGGGATATTTTAGAATCGGTAAGAATAACGCATTAATTATAGTTACCTCGTATATGGTGTTAAATTGGAAAACATACATTTTTAAATCAAGAATAATAAAAGGTATATAGCATTGATAATTTAAAGAATGGGATGATTTTAGAAGACCGGGGATATTTTGGAATGATTATAAAAACGCCATCCAGAATAGCCCCGATCTTCAAAAAGGATCATGAAAAATTTTGGGGTCGCATAATGTTTATAACTTTTTTGCACAATGATACTAACATCAACACCATTTTTTATATAAAACTTAACTGCTATAACTCTCAGCCACGACGTACTAGCACTGAAAGTTCGACAGGCTCAAATATTGGTTGATTTTCCGCCCCACTTTCAATGTCTAACAGACCATTGCCACGCTTACGAATAATGAAATCAGTGTTGCCAATTTAGCGACTTTGTCGCTAGATCTAACGACATTTCATTGTCTACAGCGGCTTAAATTAAGTGTCTAGCGACAAAAAAAATCTAGCGACTATTCTAACGACTTTTAAAGTTTAAATAAAAAAGTATTTTCGTACCACATATATAATTACTGGTTTTATCGAATTTTAACCTATGTAAATGAAGAGCTTGCTAACAACAATCATTTAACGAATTGACTGGGTTATTTTTATTATATTTATATATTTCTATGTACTTTAAAATATTTGGTTTCTTACGTTTCGGAGCTGTATGTGAAATGTTTATATTATATATGCCTGGAAAAGAGTAACTTGAATCTAGAAAGTGTTTCGCAAAATTTGAAATTTCTTCATTTAATTTGAAAGAATGTTGTTGTTCTCTATATCGGGTGGCAAATGTTCGGACTTCTCGGACTCAAATACGAGAAGAAACGATCGGGATAATCACATTGAATAAATGAAGATATTCTCCAAATTCTTGTCTTTTTTAAATAATAGAATGTACCGTAAACGTTTTTTCAACTTTCTGTTGTAAAAACAACTTTGTAGCTTTGTTTTCTAATAAATAAAAATCATCACTGTCACTATTCGAATCATCCATTTTAACCACACATCTGCAGTAACCTGCACACTTCGCGGGTTGATTTCCCCCATGACCAGCTACCATCTACCGGCGCGACGTGCGAGTATCTAGCGGTTTTGAACTCTACCATATAGGCTACCAGCGACCAGCCGGCTACCATCCAGGCGCGTTGTGCGGATACCCTTAGAAACAGTTTTAGCTGCTGTTCCTAGTTTGCGTTAGTTTAGTTTGGATTGAAGAAACAATTGGAATTTTGCCGAACTTGAGAAATGTTGGTCAGAAAGAAAACCGTCAAAAAAACACTCAAGGAGATGTTCCATTGGAATATTTCGAGGTAGTCCGAACGCATGTATATTGATTTGAGTTTAGAACATGATTGATCGTGGTGAGAGGGATGAATTTTTTGAATTTTCATCCAAGTTGATTTTCGGAGTTAAAATGTTATCGACGGAAGACTTTAGCGATAAACACATATAGTTAAAAATTTAGGGAAAAATGTGTGGAGAAACTTCTATATCACAGGAATTAGGTTGCAATGAGCAACAAAAAAATATTTTTATCCAAGAGTTTGCAAATTTTTTAGGGTCAAAACCAAAAATTAGATTGTATTGACTCATTTCATTCGATTTGATCCTGAGATTATAAAAAAAGTGGATTTCAGATTATTCCGGAAGCTCCAGAGAGAGAAAAGTTTGAAAAACTGAAAAACAGGGTCTAAAGTGAAGTAAAACTGTTGCAACATTGAGGATGGAATTTAGGGAAAGGGACAGAAATAATTTTTCGTCCCGGAAACCGTGATCGGATTTCGAATAAGTATCCAAAAGAACATAATGAAAAGTTTTTAATCTGATAAGTGGAAAATCGGACACTGCCGGAAAACGAAACGAAAACGTGCTATGCGTCGTCGTAGCAAACAAGGAACACTTCTGAGGGTTGTTATTATCTCAAGACTACTGGCGACTTTAATATAATTGAAGCGTAAAACAGTTTTTTACCTCCGCAATTTTTTACTATTACACTTTTTAACGTATCCTTCATTATTTTTGAGATATTATGAAAAGAAGGTGGTTTTTTTTAAAATTCGAAATTTTTTTTTCTTAAAATCATGATTTTTTCGGAAAGTATGTATTCCAAAACAGCCAAACTGCTAGAATCCATTAAACTCTTTATATTAAAGTTAATTCTAGACGGAATACGATTAATTTTTATTTGGGTGGAAATGGCACTTATGAAACCCATTGATTTAAAAAAAACCCATTAGATGTTCCTCTTTTTTTCATTACAGCCTACTCATTTTACGTGCAAAAGACTTTTAATATGCATTAGCACATAAAATTTATTCGCTCTCCGCTAGATGGCATTTAATACTAATCGATTAAATTTCAGACAAAATGAAAACGGCTTTGATCTTCAATATCTCGGTTAATATTGCACTTAGAACACTCTGTAAAAAACCATTATGTTTATTTTTTTACTTGCTACAATTTTATTCATTATAATATTATCGTTAAAATGCATTATTTTGGAGATATTTGCAAAAAACCGTTGAAAATCGTGGGAAAATTACGATTTCAATTGCCAATAACTTGAAGAGTATTGGGTTTCTGAAAAAACTTAGAATATAGATAGAACATTTTCTGCTCAAAATTAGGTCTTCTATCAAAATCCGAAAAATTTTGAAAAAAAAAATTTTGGCAACCACCCCCAGGGTGAAAACGGAGTTCGGGTCAATAATACTTTTGAAGTTAAGAGTAAGATAAGCCAAATTCTAAAATTTCATGTAAATCGGTTCATAGTAAAAAATTTCTGAGGTAAAAAGCTTCAAAGCTCATTTATTTTTCAACAAATAAATTGCAAACTTATAGATTATTGTTATGGTTTAAAATTCACTTACATGTCTACTACCAGTACAAATTAAAGTGATATTTATTCTGAAAATTTTAATTTTCATGAATAATCTCAATCATATTTCTTAGATTATCTTGAATTATTTTTATCGTTTCAAAATTAAATTAAATTTTGTGGTAACTTACACTTTCGCTAGGCACTGAAAATAAAAGCGATACTTTCTAAAGTAACGAATTTCATCTTTTTCGAGTGCTTGAAGCTAATCAAATACGAAGCAATATTTCAGTGTCCAGAAAGAATACTCCATCCTCGAAAATGTGTCAAGGCGAGTTAACATAAAAGGGTCATGTGGCTCCAATATATTTATGTCGATAGCTTCCCCCGACAAACTTCAATAGCATATCCGAGAATCGATTCATAATATTGTTTCGAACAATAGACGTATTTCAAAGTATTAATTTCATTCAGCTGTAGATATTGGAAATATAAGTAGGGGATCCCAAGCAAGGTAGACCTTCACTCATGTGCTTGCCACACGATATATATATTGAAATTAAGGTAATTTTATTGCGAATGCAATAGCATAGGGTAACCTGCAAAAATCCGGTCATGAATATGGGTTGCCAGGCTTTTTTTAAATTAAAAAATTTAAGCGAGCAAATAGTACTGGATTCTTGTAAAAATAATCGGGGTGAGCGAGGACGCACCAGGAACCGGAGCTTTTGACGGTGGAGCAAAACAACTGAATCACTGAATCATTAATTTTGCACAAAAAAACACTTCTTTTTCGTATAATAAAAAACGTGCTCACCAACTGTCATACATGTTTGCTCGCTTCAATTTTTTTATTTAAAAGTTTAGCAACCATTATTCATGAACATAGTTTTGCACGCAACCCTATACTACTGTAATTGCAATAAAATTACCTCAATTTTTGTATATATTTAAAGTTGTGAGCAGATGAGTCCAATTACTGATATCAACTTACCTGTTTATACACGGCAACCAGGTAATAGGTACCAGAAAAAGGTGGACAACCTGGTTGTAGCATATTAAGTATGCATATAGACCATTTTAGGTCACGTGACTTTGACAGGTCCTCTATGTTCACTTGGTGGGCAGACAAACTTTATTGTGTCATTACTGTCATTTGATACTCGTTATTGATAGATGCATTTGTTTGTTTTTTTTGAATTTTATAGTATTTCAGAGTGAAAATTCAACAAATTCTTGAGTTATGTCTCGTAGTGAATATTATTCAACTCTTACCGATGATGTGAAAGCTCGCTACGACAAGAAATTGGAGATAATAGACAATATAGACCCATATTCATTTGGAGAAGTCAGTTGTCATGGGATCTGGAAGTAATCCCTTCAATATATATATCTATTTTTACATTAACTGTTTTTAATTTGTCAACAACATTACATAGGGTTGAAAATAAGCAATATCTGTTTTTAAATAGCTTCATTATCTCCAAGAAAATACAAAGTGACCATAAATTTGAAGTCACCTTACTTTAAACGATTGATTAACTATTTCAATCTTTGGCACGCTTATTGTGATGAATCCTGAAACAAGAATATGTGTTATTTAATCATGAACATAAATAACCACTTACTAATCTTTTTGAATCGTTCATCTGACCTCACTGTACTTCTTTCGTGTCGCTTCAGGGACTGTGCATCTTTTTTTTCACCAACTATATAAGTATCCCATGTTTTGAGTGGGTACCCAATCTGGGTTATTCTTATTCTCTAGTAGGGCTGGTTGTCCTAAATATATAAGAGCATTACTTTCATTTAGCTTTTAGCATAATTGTTTTGTTGTTCTTTTTGTACCTTTTTTTAGGATATTATTTTAAAGAATCAAGGAACCAAACTCAATTATAATCAAAATACTCACCCAATAGGAAATGTCTTGAACAAATTCTAGCATTTCTCAGCATACTTTCGCTCAGAGGACCCCTTTTTAAAGCCCTAACCCATAAGTCACGTCGTTGTTTTGACAAGGCATTTAAATAGTCTCCACGGTTTTTCAGCGCGGTGGGAATCCTGAAGAATCGAACTTGGTCTCTTTCCGATCTCATTGAACACTTAACAACACAACAAAACATTGGCATTTTAATAATATATTGCAAACTCCGTAACGACTTTTACACTGTAAGCATAGGCCGAAATGTTTGTCTGCCCACCAAGTGAACATGGCGGATTTGTTTTGACAATTGTGACGTCATCATATACTTTCCTTCGGAGTTAAGCTCGTTTGGCAAGAACGTCAATGACGTGGTGAATTTTGAAAAAATAATTGCTTGTTGTAGATTTATTTAATTATAGCCATAAACCTTTTTCCTACGGCAACTCTCTAGGTGTGTGTTCAGAAACATATTTTATTTGATGAAAAATTATTTTTGTCCGGTAAGCATATGAGTAAAGGTTGACCACCTTTACTACGCATACTGGTTGAAAAATGTCATGAATCGAATCTTGTTCTTCATCCAGCATCAGTAGTATTGAATTTTGAAGGAAATATAGTGCTGAACGAACATTCTAGAATTGATGAAAGAGCGTTGGAGTGATTGGAGTGATGCGAGTGAGAGATTCACTCGTTCTTATATTAAAAAAACTTGAGGGTACTTCAAACCAGGGGTGAGGGGATAAAGAAGGAGGAGGTAAAGAAGGAAGGATTTCAGGCGGGAGGTGATGGTGTATGCATGATATGTGTAATGATACATAGATATATGTGAGGGTATAATTCTATTATCCAAAAATTGCAATTCCTTTTTTTTTTTCATTTTGAAAAATTTAAATTTTTTTTTCGCTTGTATCTCGGGTATTATTGAGCCAGAAACAGTTTCAATGAATTTTGAAAAAAATTTAATGCCCTTTCACGTGGTTTTGCCAGATTTTCGCTTAACAACATGTTTCAGAAGTGTTAGTTTGAATGGTTTCGACAATGTTTCTTCTGTATTTGTGGAATTCTGGACTTCCATTGTCTATAAAAATATATCTGAAACAAAAATAAAAGAAAAGAAAATTTGATTAGTAAGTGGCAAGAAAAGAAAATAGCTGAAAAATTAAATTCAATGAATTAGTAGTATCTGAAAAAAGGAATGAAATAATATTAGTAAATAATAAGTTGGAAAATGGTGAAAAAATAAAATTATACAATATACACGACGTTTCGGTTAGTTGGGTATCTCTAACCGTTCTCAAGTGTAAACTGATTATCAGAGTTTGGATTGATCTTTATATACTCCCTTGATCAGTTGTGCCGTGTTGGGCGTCTCTCCCATTGGGCGAGGGAAGGAGCTTGAGACCACTGATACGCGCCAGGATTGGTCGCCACGCGTTTGCCACTTCAACACTGGGTTTACTGAAAACTTCATGGTTCTGTTGGATGAAAGCAGCTTCCTTGAATTTTCGTTTTCGCCAGTTCTGTTCCCGGTGGATAATCCTAGCATCGTTCCACTTAATGTTGTGATGTTTTGTCCATGCGTGATCAGCAATTCCCGATTTCGATGTTTCGGCTCTTCGTGTGTGTATTTGATGTTCTCCGATCCTAACATTAAGAGGTCTCTTCGTTTCACCGATGTATGAATCTCCACATTCACAGGGCACAAGGTATATGCAATTCTTATTGTCCGGGGGTCCATCTGGTTTAGTTTTGGTCAGCCTGCTTCTTAAGGTGTTGTCCGACTTGAACGCTGTTTTGATGTTGTACTGCTGAGCGATTCGCCTTATCTTCTCGGATATTCCCTTCACATAAGGTATGGTTATATCATCTGCCAATTCGGGTTCTCCTCTCGTGTGGTTCTGTTCTGTTGACATTCCGCGATAGTCCTTGTTATTATCTTCTTGTTGTAACCGCTTTGTATCAGGTCCCTTTCGATGTTAGATTTTTCCTGTTCCATGAGTCGGGGCTCGCTGCAATTGGTTGTCGCTCTCCTGAACAGTGTCCTGATTATTCCTTTCTTCGTGCTCATTGAGTGATTCGAAGCGGAGTTGAGGTATTGGCCTGTGTGTGTGGGTTTTCTGTAGACTGACGTACTGATGTGATTATTGTTATGTTTAACCAGAACATCTAGAAAGGGTAGGCTGGAATCCTTTTCTTTCTCCATCGTGAATTTGATGGTGGTGCGAAAGCTGTTTATATGGTTCAAAAACTCGTCCAACTCGGCAGCGGTCCCTTTCCAAATGATGAAAGTATCGTCCACATATCTTAGCCACATCTTTGGTTTCACTGGAGATGATTCTATCACTTGGCCTTCGAACCACTCCATGTAAATGTTGGCTATTACTGGTGAGAGTGGTGATCCCATTGGTAATCCATCGTCCTGGGAGTAGAATTCTTCTTTTATCTGGAAATAAGAATTATTAATGCAACATCCCAACAGATCAATTACTCCTTCAATGGGTATAGATGTTCTGTCTGTCAGAGTATCATCCTCCTGTAATTTTTGACTTGATGATGTCCAGGGATTCCTGCCGTGGGATGTTTGGGTACATATTATCTACATCAAAACTGATGAGCTGTTCGTTGGGTCCTAGTTTGACGTCCTTGATCATTTCCACGAAGTGGCTGGAGTTCTTGACAAATGATGTTGTTTTCCCTTGTAAAGGCTGGATGATTTTCAACAGAAAATTCGCGAGATTACTTGTTGGTGAATTCCTGGAACTAGTAATTGGCCTGAGAGGTATTCCTGTTTTGTGAATTTTGGGGAGCCCGTAAAGATGAGGTGTCTTGCTATGATGTGGTGTTAGCATTGTTCTAGTTTTGTCCTCCAAATGATTCTTGTATTTCTTCAGTGTCTGATAGATCTTCCTCTCGATGCTTGGGGTTGGATCCTTTGTAATTGGTCTATATTTCCCTTTTTGGAGTACATCCTTGATTTTATTGTGTAACAATAATCACATCAGTACGTCAGTCTACAGAAAACCCACACACACAGGCCAATACCTCAACTCCGCTTCGAATCACTCAATGAGCACGAAGAAAGGAATAATCAGGACACTGTTCAGGAGAGCGACAACAATTTGCAGCGATCCCCGACTCATGGAACAGGAAATATCTAACATCGAAAGTGACCTGATACAAAGCGGTTACAACAAGAAGATAATAACAAGGACTATCGCGGAATGTCAACAGAACAGAACCACACGAGAGGAGAACCCGAATTGGCAGATGATAACCATACCTTATGTGAAGGGAATATCCGAGAAGATAAGGCGAATCGCTCAGCAGTACAACATCAAAACAGCGTTCAAGTCGGACAACACCTTAAGAAGCAGGCTGACCAAAACTAAACCAGATGGACCCCCGGACAATAAGAATTGCGTATACCTTGTGCCCTGTGAATGTGGAGATTCATACATCGGTGAAACGAAGAGACCTCTTAATGTTAGGATCGGAGAACATCAAATACACACACGAAGAGCCGAAACATCGAAATCGGGAATTGCTGATCACGCATGGACAAAACATCACAACATTAAGTGGAACGATGCTAGGATTATCCACCGGGAACAGAACTGGCGAAAACGAAAATTCAAGGAAGCTGCTTTCATCCAACAGAACCATGAAGTTTTCAGTAAACCCAGTGTTGAAGTGGCAAACGCGTGGCGACCAATCCTGGCGCGTATCAGTGGTCTCAAGCTCCTCCCCTCGCCCAATGGGAGAGACGCCCAACACGGCACAACTGATCAAGGGAGTATATAAAGATCAATCCAAACTCTGATAATCAGTTTACACTTGAGAACGGTTAGAGATACCCAACTAACCGAA
>JARQZK010000050.1:240000-295000 GCA_030704885.1 Cynegetis impunctata
TTCAACCAGTATGCGTAGTAGGGGACTTTCACTCATATGCTTACCGAACAAAAATAATTTTTCTTCGAATAAAATATGTTTCTGAACACACACCAAGAGGGTTGCCGTAAAAAAAGGTTAAGGGCTATAATAAATTAAATCTACAAGAAGCAATTATATTTCAAAATCCACCGACGTTCTTGCCAAACGAGCAAGTATAGATTTTGGATAATAATAAAAGGTAATATAGAGTAGATATAGAAAACCTGGAGAAATTTGAATAAGTGGGTGATATACATGAGACAGTTCTCATATTAAAAAAAACACAGCTCACCCCGATTATTTTTACAAGAATCCAGTACTAGGTATTTGCTCGCTTGATTTATTTTAATTTAAAAGCCTGGCAACCCATATTTATGACTGGATTTTTGCAGGCAACCCTATACTACTACAATCGCAATAAAATTACCTTAATTTTGATATATATTTCGTTTGGCAAGCAGATGAGTGAAGGTCGACTTTGCTTGGGATCCCCTACTATAGTGTGATGTGCCAGGAATGTGATCGACGTGAAAGTATGCGATTTTTTTTCAAAACTTAAATGAACAACTGAATAAGTTTGTCATCACTACGTTACCTATTGGACTAATTCAAAATTTGACAATCCGCTGCCAAAAACTTTTTGCGCACGTAACGAAATGAATTGGAATAGAATTTGAATAACTACATTTGTTGGACAGATTATGTAACAACTTTTTTTTTTAAATTGAAATCGTTTGGTCCAGCTGTTTCTCCTCAAGTGATGCATTCAAAAAGGAACATCAATTAATTTGTATTTATTTAGAATATTTATAGATAGATTATTATTGAAAATCAAACTAATAGTCAAGTCAACAAGTGCTTTCTCCAAATTTTCTAAGCAGTCTCGAAAATATATGAATAGAGTATCAATCTATTTGAAATAGCATGTTCTAGATATTTGAGAATATTAAGTTCCGCTCGCGAAAATTGTGATACTTATAAACAATTCAGTGGAAAAACTAATGAGGGTTTGGTTTTTACAAATTTCTCAAAAATTTATTGAGATTTTCAAATTCCAAAAAAAGATTCGGAAAGAGGAGGAAATGTACTTGATGAAAGTCTTAACTTCCGGTCCAATATTTATAATTTTCCCAGGGGGTGAAAATACAGCCGAAAGCAGCTTGCCCATTTGGGACACTTTAACAATGAAAATCATTCAATCAAATTAAATATTAAATTGAGCGAAGAAAAAATTTAGTCACTTACTTGGTAGGTGAATGAATGAAAATCCTGCAGCAGAAATTTTTATCACTATTTTTCAATTAGTTATGCAATAGTTAATTGATAATTTTTGCTGCTCGAACATGAATATAGCAAGTGCGATAACTGATAAACTATGAAGACTACCTATCCAGTAAGTGCCTGAAGTTTTTAATTTCTCAATTTTTATAGTAGTATTTAATATGGTTACATAATTTGTATAGTCTAAATGTCCCAAATGGGTGTGACATGCGCAAGTACTCGTTTTCGGACGTATTTTCACCCCTCTGGGAAAATTATGAATATTGGTCCTACAGTTTCGGATGTCGATACTTTCTTTCAGGAATTCTGCGAAAAATCAAACAGTCCTTATTTTTTTGAGTAAATTGTTTATAACTTTCACAATTTTCGCGATTGGAACTTTATTTCATATTTTTCCAAGACTGATGAAAATAGTTGAATAAAATATGATGAGGTTTTAGACTTGTAATCGTTTGCAAACATAGAAGACCTAAGGATGCAATACTATATTCAGTTATAATTTCACAAGAGCATGGAAAATAATCGATTAGACTTCCGAGTTACGAGACGTATTTTGCGAATTATATAGCGAATAAAAAATATTAATTTTTTTCGACAAACGTCAAAACATCGTCAATATGAAAACATTCACATTTTGACACGAGGCGAAATACCAAAACGATTATATCACGTCGTCAAGGGTATATTCACTTATCAATACGCAATAGTTATGCAAAATTCACGGATTATTCATACATGACTCATATAATCAGTTATAATATCACAAGAGCATCGAAAATAATCGATTATACTTCCAAGTCACGAGACGTATTTTGCGAAACATCCACGGGAGCGCAGCTCGAGTGATGTTTTAAGAAAATACGTCGAGTGACGAGGTCAGTATAACCATCATTTTCGATTGTTCGAGTGGTATTCGTTACGATTATATAACGAATAAAAAATATTAATTTTTTTTGACAAACGTCAAAACATCGTCAATATGAAAAAAATTCATATTTTGACACGAGGCGAAAAACCAAAATGATTATATCACGTCGTCAAGGGTATATTCACTTATCAATACGCAGTAGTTATGCAAAATTCACGGATTCTATTGGCTTATTCATACATGACTCATAAAATCAGTTATTATATCACAAGAGCATCGAAAATAATCGATTATACTTCCGAGTCACGAGACGTATTTTGCGAAACATCCACGAGAGCGCAGCTCGAGTGATGTTTTAAGAAAATACGTCGAGTGACGAGATCAGTATAACCATTATTTTCGATTGTTCGAGTGGTATTCGTTACGATTATATAACGAATAAAAAATATTAATTTTTTTTGACAAACGTCAAAACACCGTCAATATGAAAACATTCACATTTTGACACGAGGTGAAACACCAAAACGATTATATCACGTCGTCAAGGGTATATTCACTTATCAATACGCAATAGTTATGCAAAATTCACGGATTCTATTGGCTCATTCATACATGATTTAAATAATCAGTTATAATATCACCAGAGCATCGAGAATAATCGATTATACTTCAGAGTCACGAGACGTATTTTGCGAAACATCCACGAGAACGCAGCTCGAGTGGTGTTTTAAGAAAATACGTCGAGTGACGAGGTCAGTATAGCGATTATTTTCGATTGCTCGAGTGATATTCGTTACGATTATATAACGAATAAAAAACATATTTTTTTCACAAACGTCAAAACATAATATGAAAACATTCACAGTTTGACACGAGGCGAAACACCAAAACGATTATATCGCGTCGTCAAGGGTATATTCACTTATCAATACGCAATAGTTATGCACAATTCACGGATTCTATTGGCTTATTCATACATGAGTTACAATAATAAAGACGGAATTTGAGAATATTAGATTTGCCTGGTGCACGAAGGGATGTCAGTTATTTCACATTTCAAATCCGACGAATGACAGATACTGGAATACCAGTGAGAAGAGTTGTGGTTAACACTGATGTACTTTGGTCATCTCCAACTGGTTGTAGCGAAATGAAAACTTGTGTAACTTTCAAATTATAATCGACCTTTAATTTTATGATCTCTTAATGAATTTAATATACATTTTGAACAGAAATTGACACTATAATGGTTGAAGTATCTATCGAAGGACCCTGTTGAAAATGATAACAGATTATGATCTATAAACTCTTTATATAAATCCAATAGAATTGATTACCTATTAACCGAATATATTTACGATGAACTATAGGGGATTATTTCCAAAATATGAGATAGACTTAGACATATTATTGTATTTCAAAAATTGATTCGATTTATTTACTGCCTCATAAAATATTTATGTTGAAAAAAGGCATGAGCAGCAGAACACCATCACTGAGGTCGTATTTTTCGCGCGAAATGCATCGCGTCGAGATGTGATTCTAACGGATAGGATTATATTTTTAAAAAAACACGCTTAAATAGCAAGCGTAATAGGAAGAAAGAATAATTTATTTTATGAAAAAAAAAAATTGCGAAGTGCATCGTGGTTGAAGAAGAAAGTTGGAACCAACAAAGGAACGTATCTCAACATCAACCTAATCCACTTACCAAATGTCAACCCTTTATTGTGAAAAAAATTGCGTATTGATGGCAGATCAAGATGCAACTCGAACGGAATAGTCACCACGAAATGCAGCGCAGATGAAAAAAATAAATAAAATTAAAAAAGGATTTTAAGTCAACATAACTTCAATGTACTTACCATATCACAACCTTCTAACTTCATTTGCAAAATCTGTGGAGTTCGACAATTTTTCAAAAACCACGAAAATATCCATGTAAAAATCGGGAAGATTGGAAAATTCAACCAAATTTTGATAGTTTCGTTCTGAAACGAAAACAATCTCAGGTACCAAATTTCACCTCATTTACTGTAGGTGCCAATATGTACCGGGAAATATATAATATATTTAATATATAAAATTCTCGTGTCACGGTGTTAGAAGTTAAACTCCTCCGAAATGGATCGACCGATTCTCATGAAATTTTGTGTGCATATCGGGTAAGTCTGAGAATCGGCCAACATCACCCTAAATGTTAATGGTGGTCGGTCCACCCCTCAATTTAAATTTTTTATTTTTCAGACAAAATTTTCTGTTCTATTTTTTTATGATACAGCATTCAAAAATACATACAACCCTAATTTTTCACTCCTCTACGATCAACCCCCATTTTTTATTTGTTAAACTCCTCCGAAATGTCTCGACCGATTTTCATGAAATTTTGTGTGCATATTGGTTAGGTATGAGAATCAGGTAAAAAATTTTTTGCTCAATTTTTTTTATGCTACACCATTCAAAAATACATACAACCCTAAATTTTCACTCCTCTACGATCAACCCCTATTTTTTATTTGTTAATTATAAACTTCAATTTTTTTGGCAATATTTTTATTTCAATTTTGTCATGAATCATATAATTCTCAATTTTTTACCCTCCTACGATCAACCCCTATTTTTCCATCGTGATTTTCATTTATTTTTCGGATAGACACTTAGATAGATAGAGATACATCGGCAGATAGATGAAAAGATAGAAAGATAGATAGATAAAAATAATTTATATGGCAGAACAACGTTTGCCGGGTCAGATAGATTGATAGATAGATAAAAATAATTTACATGGCAGAACAACGGTTGCCGGGTCAGATGGATAGATAGTTAGAAAGATAGATAACTATCTAGGAAGAATGATAGATAGATAGTTAGATAGGTAGATATACATCGGCAGATAGATGAATAGATAAAAACACCGATAAATAAAAATAATTTATATGGTAGAACAACGTTTGCCGGGTCAGCTAGTATATATATATATATATATATATATATATATATTTATATATATATATATATATTTATATATCTATATATATATATATATATATATATATATATATTATATATATATATATATATATATATATATATATATATATATATATATATATATATATATATATATATATATATATATATATATATATATATATATATATATATATATATATATATATATATATATATATATATATATATATATATATATATATATATATATATATATATATATATATATATATAAATATATATATATATATATATATATATCCCATCAGATATGAAAATTTTTTTCGACAATCGTGGTCTAGGTGGTCTAGAACTGATAGAAAAACTACTCCCACACCTCACCGCAATAGTATGTATTATATGATCCCAATTTAAAGAAGTTGTAACAGAATGATGAATAAATTCTATCTGTTCGTTGATCGCTCGGTGAAAAGTAAAGTTCGTGTGACTTGTGGTGGTAAGTCTTGTGTTAAAGTTTTCAGGTCGCGCAATGGCCTCTAACATGACCTAACGACTACTAAGTAGCCGGGACCACCATCTTTACGTGTCTTCCGAAACACGGAGCGGTGATTAAATTCGTTGGAGTGGCCCGGGGATCGAACCCGGTACCTTGCGGTTAGCAGTCCACCACTCTACCGCTGAGCCATCGCTCGGTACAACATTATTAATAAAATTGATATATTGAAATAAAATACTCGACGTAGATATCAAATATATATCCCGAAACGTATTATACGTCGAGTACCTACATATTATATTTTTAGCGGATACCAGCCAGTAGCTTCATTTAATATATTAAAATAATGATGTCACATCGTTATTTCTCATCGAAGATGGATTACCTTCTTCTTTATAGATTTAATATGTATTAGGTAAGTATATGCTTTCTGTTCATTTTTCCATGGAGACTGAAGAAAGTATGGAGAAAACAGCCGAAACTTATTAAATATGGGCGAAAAAATATTTCGTAAGCATTGAAACTGTATCGATACGAATGCTATTTCTGATAATGCATTATCTCTCTCTCTCTCACACACACACACACATATAAAACACAAACAATAACTTCGGAATATTTATCTAACACGCATAATAAAAGATAATCTCTTATATTTGTAAGGGTCTGTATGTTATATAGACTCTTTATTATTTTAATTAATATTCTTTATTACTCTTATTAGTTAGTCATATTGCATCCATAAATTGATATAGTCTGAAATTAAAAATGGAATGTGTAATTGGAACGAGTTACTTATCGCATGTTACACTCCAGATACTGGGCGACCGGCGAATGGAGGTTAGAATTAAAAATGATAGAACGTAAAGTAAGCGTAACACTCTGAAAGTCAGTTGTATTTGTATACGCTTAATGATATAGGTTTTGAAATGCATTCCTTACAATGCGGGTGTAATGTTTAGTTTTAGAAACGGATAAATTCAATGTGTGAATTAAAAACTATGCCAAATTTCTTCTTTTATGAATAGAAATCTTCGTGCGAATTTTGTATTGAAGTTCGACCTGGTTATTCATTATAGATTACGTATGAATGTGAAGTGGAGTATTGATTATAATTTTCATTAAAAATCAGCTTTCAATTCGTGTAAAGATACTCCGGGATCTAAATAAATAATTGAATGAAACACATTTTTCAATATATATATATATATATATATATATATATATATATATATATATATATATATATATATATATATGTTTATAGATTAAAATTTACAGAAATACTGAACTCGTTCGTAATTATGCGTAATAATACATATATTTCGGAAATTTGTGAAATTAGAGCTATTCATGTTTTCACCTCTGTTTTCACGTTAATATTATTGAATTCTGAATAAACTTTTCTCTCGTTTAAAGATTATTGTTTCAAATAGTTTCCATTTGATCTCAAAGTATTTTAGAAATCTCACTATAAATAATTCGGTTTTCTGTTTTACTTTAATGTTGGTGATTTATTTCATTGTGCCTGCTATTTACTACATAATATAAAGCGAAACAACAACACCTCTCGTCTAGTTTTCTTTAAATAAGATTTCTATTCACCAATTTTGATGAATAATTGATAAATTAAAACTCGATATTTCATAACAAGTATACTCAATATTG
The DNA here is from genome assembly GCA_030704885.1 of Cynegetis impunctata. Lineage (NCBI taxonomy): Eukaryota > Metazoa > Arthropoda > Insecta > Coleoptera > Coccinellidae > Cynegetis > Cynegetis impunctata. The sequence goes on from JARQZK010000050.1 coordinate 247,308, forward strand.
AATTGTTAGGACATATAGCGAAACAACAACACCTCTCGTCTATTTTTCTTCCAATAAGATTCATATTCACCAATGTTGATGAATAATTGACAATTTAAACCTCGATATTTCATACTAAATATTAAATTGTTAGGACGTATTAACGAAGACATTTTTTCAATTATAGCTGATAACAACATTCTTTCTTCATACAAAAAAATTAATTACTTCTATACATAATATATCGAAATATTAGTTATCCCTGAAGCTCAGAATAAGTCAACATAAGATTCATATAAATGTATGTCAATATTAACTCACCCAACGGTCTGTAACATTGCTTTTCGAACTCCTCCAATATGGCGCTCAGCAATCCCAATATAGCTTGGGGAAACTCCGTTATAAGAAAGAGGAACAATAAGGCCAATAACATGTTGGATGTTCTGTCAGCTTGTTTAACCTTTTTTTTCTTATTCGTCAACAAATTTGTAGAATTTATATCCTTCATATTAACGACGGTTTGCAGTAACACTTTTTTTCTCTTCTTGGTTTCCATTAAGATGGCAATTAGTTTCCATGATAAATGGGTTAGCAGAATACATGGCACCAATTTTAATACAACACTGTACACCCAGAAACTCATAATTTTAGCTGTGTCGCTTGGAATGTCTGTTAAATATATTATTTCGCTATTCAGATCTTCGTGTTTATATTCTTTTATATGTTGCTTTCCTATAATTTTGCCAGTATGGTCACAGGTTTGATTATACATCTTAATTGATAAGGATAGAATGATGGGGCTGCATATAAGTGGTCCACAAATGTAGACTAGTATTATAACAAACAAGGTTCGTTTTAGACTGAACCATACTCTAGTATGGTGAGGTTTGGATATTGTTACGTATCTCCATATGGCCAATATAACAGTTAGACAGCACGAGATGAAATGGAAAATTTGACTGAATAAAGCATGGAAGTACATGAAAATAGCCCAGTTGCGAGTATAACTGCTAACATAATTTCTTCGATCTCTATAAATATATCTGTGGAAGCTGAAGGGAATATACTCAATCATAACTAATAGATCCGCGATGGCTAGTCCAATTAGAATGAAGTTAGTCGGCCATCTCATGTCCTTTCTCAGAAGTACACTCATAATCAACAAGTTAGCGGCCGAACCGAAACCGCAAAATGTCAAACTTAATAAACCGTGAATTTGTTCATATGATTTCGAAAAATTTCCGAGAGCGCAATATTGCGTAGTATTCATCTTTTCTAATTGCATTTCATTTTGAGATTTCGAAAACCCTGTGATCACACCGTTACGCGCGGAACACAGAACGGTGAATAAAACGCTGTGATTCGATGGTTTCGGAAGTACGGACGCGTTTGAATGAGGAAATTCTTCCTCGCCAGTTTTACGACGGTCTGCCGAAAGTTGATACGCAAGCGTGGAATTAGTTCGTGCTTATTGTTGATCGTTTGGGGAGGTCGAAAACTGAATGGGATGAAAGTATTTATTTACGAATAGGGCTTGATAATTATATGAGAAGTACAGTGGGTGGCCATATTATTAGGGACAGTACTGAAATTTTTATATTTTATATATATTTTAGAGTTTAACTCTATTTCTCAAAAAAATTATGAGTTGAAGCTTCTTATGCATTATTTATAAGTCTCTGTATTATATTGGTATCATAAAGATAATAAAAAATGTAGCCAATACTATTCATTATTTTTCATGTAAGTTATATCACCGATAACAAAAATCTAATAAATAAGCATAAATATTTCACTTTTAGGGTTTTTTTGAGTTGTAATGCCATTCTTTGGAAAGAGTTTCAATCTACTGGCATTTCGTGGTCTTCACTTTCTTCGCAATTGCCCTCTTGGTTAGGTCCCACATGTTTTCTATGGAGTTCCTGTTCAGTGAATTCCTGGCGAAGGCAAAACACAAACATGATTTTCAGCCTGAAATGCAGTAACACTTCTGGATTTGAGGCACAGTGCTGAATAATGCGTAAAAAGGTCATTATCATCATCAGGAATCGTTTTTTAGTATGCACTTGTACTGCTCTTGTTTCATCGTCCCTTTTAGGACGTATAGGTAACCCATTCCTCTGGCTTAGACGAAATACCACACCATGACACTAACAAAATGTTTCTCTTTCTCCAGAAGGCAGGTTGCATGTTATTGTTCCCCCAACAAAAGAACTTTTGTCGATCAGAATCTGGAACGATGAATCGTCGAAGAAGCACAATTGTAAAATTGGAAATAATGCTAAGAAATCATCAAATATGATTTAAACTTTACATAAAAGTTATTTTCAGTCGATTCCAGTCTACAACAGACATATTGTGATGTTGTCTAGCCCAATGCAGTCGTTTTGTTTTGCGACATTCTCCGCGAGGTGACGTTTTTTAGTACGCCGAAGACCATGCTGATTGTCTTCGGTCAAACTCCTCCGGATCATTTTGAACTTCTATACCTTCATCGTTTATCATCGTAGTCAGACGAAAAGGCTCATTGTTCGATTTTTTGGGTCAGGTGACTCTGACTGTTTGATCAGTACGAGTCTGGTCACATATTCTTACACGGTCTGCATGCAGCAGTTCATTGTAATCGATCTCAATTTTAATTTAGTTAACTACAGACTTGGGTTAGCCTAAAATAGTTGCTATAGCTCTCTGGGACTGTCAGGTGCTCAGTAACAACGTTTGTTTTCATCTAGAAATTCTTAGAGAAGTGTCCAAAGTCACGTCGAATTGTTGAAACAATGTAAATCCGCTACTGAAATAATAAAAATTATTGTAAAAGGAAGCGAAACTTACCTTCTGATTACTTATATTATGATATAGGTAAGAGGAGGAGCTCTACTGTAATTCATGTCATCATGATATAAATGTATATATATATATATATATATATATATATACATATATATATATATATATATATATATATATATATATATATATATATATATGTATATAGATATAAATATAAATATATATATATATATATATATATATATATATATATATATGTATATGTATATATATATATATATATATATATATATATATAAATATATACATACATATATATATATATATATATATATATATATATATATATATATATATATATATATATATATATATATATATATAGCCTTGGTCTGCATTTATAACTATGGAAGTTTGGTCTTGGTGGGCGGAAGTGAGAGGTGTGGTTGTCAAAAATGTAGGTTGGAAAATTGTCTTCTTTCTCTAACACATTATATGACTAATCTAATTTCGAGTTTGTGTTGCAGGACACAGGTGTAGGTATATATTTGTGTATTTCTCTGCAATTTTCCATATTTTTCCATATTGTATTCTAATGTAATTAAGTTAGGTATTCCGGAATATTGTAAAATAAGCATACTATGTATTTCAACTCAGGCAACGTCTGGTTTCGTCGCTAGTAATTATCTAAAATTGCGAATATACTGCAATTTCATTCCGAATTTATAGTTCGAACAAACACATCGAGAGAATTTATTGGTTTCAAAGTTAACAGATTCAAATGGATGGCTTAATAATAATTTATAGAGGTACTCTTTACTACTTACTACTTTTTCTCCATTATTCCGTATGGATTATAACAATTCTGAAATTCATGTTTTTTCAACCAGAAATTATTGTTGTTAAATAAGAGTATTTACTTCCTTATTGAAAAATATCTTTGAAGTATATATCGTAAAATCTTCCCTGTACAATATGCGAGTTATAATCTATACAAGCTACTTAAAATTTAGTAAAAATTCTATTCTTCCATGAGATTTTGCCCTATTAAAGTTTATCATAATTTTTTACTATCAGACAAAAAATTCATAATGTTATTGATAATCGTATAAACAATGTTTCTTGCAAAAAAAAAAAAAATATTTAATATTGAATTGAAGACTACTGAAAAAATGCAGACATTTTTGGCTATTTTACTGAATTTTTGGAATGGAGGAGGAAGCTTCACACTTCTTAACATTTGTGCACATCTACATAAAAATTGAATTATTTGTGAATTTTGAAATTTAAGAATATTTTGAGCTCAATACATATACATATATATATATATATATATATATATATATATATATAACTGACATGACTTCACTTTATTGTTGTTCTTTCATTTAATAAATATAACTTAATTTTAATTTTGGTTCAGTACTAAGGAAGTGGTGAATGTTTTGTGTTTATTGAAAGCTATTTAAATAGTTGGGACTATTTTTTTTAAAATTCGATTTGTATATTTTTGTAGTATCTTATTAGTAGAAGTTGATGCCCTTGAACATCAGTAGGGTGCACAGTGTCTGCCACAAGGTCTGCCAATTCATCAAATCAGAGCAATCTGATTTAACGACCCGCTGTCCTACTTCAATACCATCTAGTCATTATGTTCAATTATTTTCCAATGAATTAGCTTCTCCCCCATTAGTGTGTAATCTGAGGCTAAATTCCAACTCCAATGACCTTAAATTATATTGAATCGTGATTACCATAGGATCATTTTAGACTATGAGTGGGAGGGTACATTTCTTGTTGAAACGACTGTTGATTAACTTAAGGAAACTAGGACTGAAAAACCGTGTGATTTTTTCACACTCTATTATTGTTTTTGGTCTTTAGTTTCTTCATGCTACATGAATGTTATTTAAAATCAAATCATAAAAAATATACAATATAAAGTGAAAAAGAAGAATTCCTCAATGATTTAAAAAAGTATTACAACAACTTTCCAAGATAGCTGGTTATATGTATTAAATCGAGGGGTGAATAACTGCCCCAAATCTTGTACACCTTAAATCACTTTCAAGAAATAAATACTTATGAATCTTCGTCAGATCTCTTGAATCATCAATAAATCACCGATAAATCCTTATAAATTTCAGGCCAGTGGCAACGCACTGGCACTGCCCGCAGCCGGTGGCTGCGGGCAGTGTTGCCAGTATCAATTTGGCAGATAGAAGACTCGAGAGGAGCAAGGCGCATGCGTAATACATAAATAGCTTATCTAAATCCTCGTAAATCCTCAATAAATCACCGTAAATCACCGCAAATCCCCAATAAATCACTAAATCTTCGATAAATCACCGTAGATACTCGTAAACTTGTATTAAATCATCGTAATTCATTCATGTTGTACACCATAAATCACCAGATATTCACCCCTCGTATTAAATTGACCATGGTCAACTTGTATATTTTTCATGATTTTATTTTGAATATTGCGAATTTCGCGACAAGTATTTATGGAGCGCACTCTCGTGAGAGTTTTTAGAAACGCAAAGTTAGCTTGCTTTGGAACCACATACGCCACAGTTGCAGAGTATATATTTCATGTCGGGAAGTTATGTATTCTCCCTACGGGATTCTGCATCTTTGATCTAAGCGGTGATTTGTTGGTTTCCAATATCCTTGGCGGAGGGTGCTCTGGGTTGTTATCCAGATGGTAGTCCAGACCGCGATATGTATTGGGGATCAATTAGAAATTTATTAATTCACTTCGAGTCAAATAATCTGCACCAAAGAGATCTAATAAGATCGAAACAGCTGTATGCAGATTTTGAGTCGGAATGACTTGACGATTTCTATCATTCACTATTGGATTGTGAATGTAGAATTCTCGTAGAGAAATACATACAACCAGCTCCCTTGGAAATTTGTTTGATTTAAAATTTTTGAAGAACTTTCCTCGTTCACTTTATGTAGTATAAATTTTATTTCTTTGTCGATACTCTTTTGATGCTGATGTTTTCACTATTGTGTCTCTGTTATATTATGTAAATAGTAAATACTTGTATCAAGTTATAAAATTTTTTCAACTTATGTTTCTCAGTTATTACACATGTTTGCTGCAGTTTCCGTTTCATCATTGCAAAATTGCCATATAACTTATGTTTGATTTGAAACAAAATCAAATATACGAATTTTTCCTATGAATATATTGAACTTTTATAGTTGTGCTCCCAAACATTCAGAAAAATCACTATATTTGAAAATTTCTCATGTGCGTATTGTTAAGAAAGCCGAGGAAGAGAATAACCAGTTGCCAGTATTTTACGTTTTCGGTGAGAAGTCCCGAAGTCTTCGCATCTCGTGAACGCCATTTATTATGTCCTATTTCAATATTATCGTTCTGAGAGTGCCGACAACCACCTGTCCGTATATTACAAGGAAGCCCTATGTAATTTATTTTATTTTTTTTTTTTGAAAAGGGGATGATGGGACACAGGCGACTGTTCGCCTGTGTTCCATCATCTACCCTCATGGGCTCGCAAACTTAGTACATACACCCAGTCTCAAGTGAAAATCTTCGTCAAATTGTAATGAAATGTAATGGACAATCACAAACACCCAAGGACACGATGGGAATCGAACCCACCGACTCCGCCAACGAAGACGGCATAGTGTTACCTATACCTCTCCGCCACGGAGCCGCCAAATTTATTATTATTAAGGGGGCATCCATTAATTAGGTGACGTGTTTAGGGGGGAGGTATTCGAGAGAAATCTCACTCAATTTCACGTGAGGGAGGGGGTGGTCTCGGCCAATATCACGTAATTTTTTTTCAAGAAACAGTATGAAATTGCGAGAAAACTGGATTAAGTTAAGTAAAACATGTTTCTCCACTGAAATATGGCTAAATCATACATAATAATATTCATCGAGGCTTAATTATGCACTGATTGAAGAATTTATTAACTACAAATAAATTACATTTGTTTGGAAACAATTTATTCATTCATTAAAATATGAACAACTATTCTTCTAACATTATTCTTCTTACTATTAATGAATATTTATTAACAGTAAATACATTTTTTTTAAAGGATATTTCTTTTTTCTACAAGCGTGCGCTTTCAACCCTTTTCCCGCACGCATTTCAATTCGTAAAGAGTCACATTGCCAAACAATGCTAATCCATTTCCGCACGCGTTTGCGTGCGGTAATGGAATAGCGGGGATTTTTCCCGCACGCTTTCATTAGAGAATAAACTGAATAATGATATGTCTCTATGTACCGAACGCCACCGACGACGTTACTATGAAAACGACATGTGAATTAACATAATATGTCATTAGTATGAAATTATTTGAATATATCAAATCAAATTTCATCGGTGTGTTAGAATCTCCGTTAAAATAAGCGCTTGTAGAAAAAATATTGTTCCTAACTCGTGCGGAAAGAGACTTTCCCGCACTCAACTGCTTACCTAAACTCCGCTTCGCGTCGTTCGGGTAACGGCAGTTTTGTGCGGGAAAATATCTCTTCCCGCACTTGTTAGGAAAATAACTATTTTCTACGATCGTGCGTTTTAACCCACTTTCCCGCACGCATTTTAGTTTTGAAAGTGTCACTTTCCCGCACTAGTGCGGGAATGGAATAGTGGGGATTTTTCTCGCACGCTTTTATTAAAGAATAAACTGAATAATGATATGTCTCTATGCACCGAACGCCACTGACGACGTTACTATGGAAACGACATGTGAATTAACATAATATGTCATTAGTATCAAATTATTCGAATATATTAAATTTGATCTGTGTGTTGAAATCTAATCGATCTTGTAGAAAAAATAATATATCAAATAAAATTATATTATATATTATATAATATATATCATATCAAATAAAATTCTCTGTACTACAAATGACTTAAAACCGTTGCCGTCGCCGTCATCGTTATCTTTATGTGACCTGCAACCGATGCCATCCTCATCGACCGCATCTACCTTCCAGTTGAAACCAAATAACTCCACTGGACCGGCAATTCTTACTAGTCTACAGAATGCAACAAATTGTGTTTTCAATAATAATATTTATAATAATTAGTAGTTTTTAGTTAAAGTTTTATTATTATGTTTGTTGGAATAAAATAATTTTTGAAAAATGAGTTGGTATAGGTACTTTTTGTATATACGGTCGTAGAAAAAATAATGTTCCTAACTCATGCGTAAAGTGTCTTTTCCGCACTTGACTGCTTGCCCGAACTCCGCTCCGCGTCGTTCGGGTCAACTGCAGTCGCGTGCGGAAAAGTATCACTTTCCGCACTTGTTAGGAAAATAACTATTTCATATACGTACGCTGGAAAGATTATTCATAAAAAATAATGCTATAACGTTTTGTAGTAAATATACGATGCACTAATAATTTTGACTGAAAAAAAAATTTTGTATGGCTTATCACGACAATTGTTTCATTATTAATTTTATTTTTTCCACATTTTAATAAAATATTACCAATTTACTTGAACTTATAGAATTTGTTATTGAAGTTATGGCGGAATAAAAAGTGTTGAAGTAGTATTCACACTTCAGATCATACATGAGTCTCCGTTCATTGAATTAGAGTGAATATTTTTCTACAAATTTAAGTAGTTCCTATTATAGTTATTTAATAAAGTAGTTTATTAATGACAGCGATTAATGGTTGAGATATTTTAACGCGTGAGAGGAGCGAGCGCGTTAATAGTTCGAGACCATTAATCGCTACATTAATAAACGAGTTTATTACAAGATTTTTCCGTCGACCTCATCATGAATTGAGTATAAATTTTTGATTGAAATAAATTTTTATTTTGCATGACAGATACACTTGACACAATATAAATTTCTATGTTCATTTCGATAAATTTATATTTATGCTCCCGATGGAACAATTTGAGAAATTCATAGATGGAATATTAGACATATGACATTCTGAATAGTTAACATTACCTACAATATCCGATAAGGAATATGTGAAACTGGTGGAAGCTGAAGTGTTAATTACTTTGGAACGATTATTGCATAAAATTTTTTCCGCAGTTTCTACTTTATTTTGTATAGAGTTAAATTTTTCGATTTGAATTATGAATTCCTTTTCTCTGTGGAATAACAGTACAGACACAGAATAATTCAACTATTCCGTGCTGAATACTTCTGTGTTTGGTTGCCCATGACAATCATACATTAAAATAGAAGAAATTGCACATTAAAATGGGTCATTAATGATCAATTTCGTGTACGTTAAAGTAAGCTTTTATTTAAAGGTCGACGGAAAAGGTATTTTAAAGTTTAATTTCATTGTGATTCTATGCTACGTCATTGAAAATATTAAATACTAATGTTAAATAGTAAAAATCATAAGAAAATGGTTTCTTCAAATAAATCTAATGGAATCGAGCACAGATTAACTCATTTACATAATGAATACGCATTTAAAAAAATCTCACGTGAGATTCGAGGAGGGGGGAGGGGGTGGAGCAAAATCTCACGATATCTCACCAAGGGGGGTGGGGGGTTCGAAAAATCGCCAAAATTATCTCACGTAATTAATAGATGCCCCCTAATCGCCTAAAGGAACTTTCTTCCAAAAACTGAAATAATTTTAATTGTTAGTGGTAAAGTGAACTATTACAAACTTTATTTATGAAAAAGAACAATATCATCGAAATGAAAATGACAATACGGGTTTTATTATCAATTATCAGTTTAATTTATCCAATATTTTCTTAGAACTCATTAGCAAATATTGAATATTCCGAATGAACATAACAATGGATAATTTTAGCAGGATCAATACCTGGATTATAATGAACATTGTGAGATTAATTTAATAACAATTCTCATTACACATCTATATTTCATGGTCCAAAAATAATAACCTAATTGTAATAACATGTACTTCTTATCAAAGACAAATCAGTGTATATTTTAGATATCTGATATCTTCCTTGATAAAAATTGAGGACATACCTGAATCAATATTGTCATGGAAAAATATAGGACTTTTTGTTCATTTGATGTTACGGTAATTTAATAAAACAAAGGCTCAATAATAATTTCTGAAAGATTGATGGGTAACCTACATATATTGTTTCAGTTTACATATTTAACTGCAGGATTTATAACAAATGAAAATAATCACAATTATGATATATATTCACTCTTTATAGTAAACACTCAAGTGTATAACGAAAACTGGACGACTGATTTAAATCTTCAGTCATGTTAATCACTTATGTTACTAGAATAAAAAACAACACTGAAACTTTGCTTAATTTTATAGAAACTGTAGCTAAGAAAAAACTTATGAAAATTGGTGTAAATTTTTACTAGAATAAAATGCAACAGTGAAACTTTGCTTAAAATTATAGAAATAATGGCTAAGAAAAATATTGTAATACTTATATGATAGAAATCTGCGAAAATTGGTGCTAAGTGTTACTAGAGTAAAATGCAACACTGAAACTTTGCTCAAATTTATAGAAACTGAGGTTATGAATGCTTGATAGGTACAATTTAAAATACTTATATGATAAAAAAATAGTGAATTTTTACTAGAATGAAATACAACACTGAAACTTTGCTAATTATATAATAATAATAATAATAATAATGAACTTTATTAGTACGTTAGGCTATACAGCGTGTACACGTCAATTGTAATAATATTTTACACTTCAATACAAACAATTCATACCTGTATTCACAAACACATTTATAAGTAAATATAATACCTAATCAAAAAGTCATACGCGCATATACACACATAATAAACATTCATAAGTCTGAGTAAATAGTCTAAAGACAAAACGAGATAATTAAAATAAATAACAAAAAAAAGGTATAAATACAACAACACAATTTAAAATTTCTCAAATAAGTCACATTGGCATTTTCCTGATAAATTGAGGTAAAATACTATTCTGACAACTCCCTCAGTTCCTCCAGACTATTTAGCACTTTTTTGAGAGGCAGGTGTTTTAGAGTACTATGAAATTTTTTATTAGTTCTGATATTCCTAATGTATTTTGGGAGTTTATTAAATAGAGTCACAACCATATACGATGGAGACTTCTCAAACATTGAAGTTGTATGTTTCGGCACTGAGAATAGGCTAGCATGACGAGTTCCGTAGTTATGTCCATCTCCCAGCCTTTGAAGTTGTACACAATTAACTTTTGCATGGAGAGCAGATTTCAGGACAAATACTGAGGGCAATGTGAGCAACCTACATCGGGTGAAATGTTCTCTACACGATTGACGAGGCCTCAATCCAAATATGAGCCTGATGATTCTTTTCTGCAATACAAAAGCTCGCCTCCACTCAACCGAGGCACCCCAAATTAGTATATTGTAGGTAAGATGGCTATAGATTAAAGAGAAGTACACACTGAGTAGTTGGGACTCACTCAAAGTACTTCGCAGTTGAAGGATGGCAAAATAACCTTTATTTAACTTCATACACACCTCATCAACCTGTGTTGTCCACCTCAAGTTAGCATCCGCACTCATACCCAAGTACCTAACATTTTTACTAGTATGGATATCTTCTAGTGGGGACAGCCGTTTAGCATTATGAAAATTGATGAACTGAGTTTTATTCACATTAAGAACCAGTTTATTTCGCTGACACCAAAGTTTCATTCTTTCACGTACATCCAGAATTTTCTGGTGAAGCTCCTCACCACTCCTTCCCGAGACCACCACTGCGGTATCGTCCGCATAAATTACAGTTTTATCACATGAGAGAAAACTGGGTAGGTCATTTATGAAGAGACTGAAGAGAAGAGGCCCCAGAACAGAGCCCTGAGAAACACCAAGATCCCTATCATGATTTTTGGAGAAATCGCTCCCAACCCTCACCATAAACCTTCTGTTGCTGAGATAGGATTCCAACCATTGCATGCAGACTCCCCTCAATCCCAAATTCTCATATTTTCTGAGTACGAAATTCTTATCCATAATGTCAAATGCCATTGACAAATCAAAAAAGACACACACAACGTACATGCCTTTGTCGACTTCTCTATGAACAAAATCGAACAAATCATTGGAAGCTGATTCCGTAGACCTTCCCTTACGAAAACCATGCTGCGACTCTGAATTATAGAATACTTTTCAGTAAAAGCGATGATCTGTTCATACATTACCCTCTCTAATATTTTAGAGAGGGCTCCTAAAATTGATATTTGCTTATAGTTTTCAGCAAGTGTTTTGTCCCCTTTCTTGAATATAGGAACGACAATAGCTGGCTTAAAGATATCTGGAAATTTTCCCTGCACCAGAGATAGATTCACAAGATTGCATAGCGGTTCCTATAGTTCTTGGGACACTTTTTTATGATATTAGTACTCATGCCATCGCAGCCAATGGTCGGATTTGATCTCATGCTGTCAATTGATTTTTTTAATCTTTCAGTTTTTACAGGCTGAATGTAAATGGAATCACGTTGACTTTCACTCGTCGTTGGCGGTAAATACATGTTAGACTTATTGCTTGTCAACGAGTATCTTACCTGATACTGAGAAATGCTTGGCAAAGATTTCGGCCAGCTCTTTATCATTTTTTATCAGACTGCCGTTTGAGTTCAAAATAATTGTTCACTTCTTTCGGCCAAGTCCTGCATTAACTATTTCCCAAATTTTTTTAGGTTTGTTGATAGATTGTTCAATTTGGTTGCCAAAATAGTCCTGCTTCCTTCTTTTTACATTTGCTTTGTGAATCTTCATTTCACGTTTGTCAATACATTCGGAGCACCAACCAGTGTAGGTTTTTAAGACATTTTCCCTCTTCTTTGATTTCTTTGGTTATCCATGATTTTGAAGTGAAATTGAATTTCCTAGCATTAAGTTGTAAGGCACAAGCATTGTCTAGACATAATTGCAAAGATCGAACAAACCTTTCAGATGGAACATCCACATCAAGTTCTGGTTGTACAAAATTCCAGTCACCCATGTTTGCTATATTACGTCCAAACTGTTGCAGATTGATTTCGGTTAATCGTCTCGACTGCTTAATCTCAACTGGAAATTGATTATTATCATCATCAGTTGAAACAGCACTTATATTCAAGAATATAGAAAAATGATCGGATAAACACGCATCAAATATATATTTGCTATGCTTATTATATAATATATATTATAGTAACTATGGCTAAAAAAAAAATTTACAATACATGTATGATAACAATCTGAGAAAATAGGTGTAAATGAAGAAAATGATTTCTGATATCCACATGGACAGAAGTTAAGTCCGATACTTATCTTTGCTGTACAAATATATTTAGTTTGATGAAATAAAAGAATTAGCGATTGCTTGATTCCAAATCATGTTACTGAAGAGTACTGTTTTGTTTAGAGTTTCATCTAAGCTAAGACATAAATATTCATGGTATACTGTTTGTGAAATGAAGGTAACATATTTTCAATATGGAAGTGGTATTATCATAAAATTGTGGTTGAGCGTTGTTACTGAAATTTAAGATTAATAATTTATATTCGATACATGAAAAATTGAGGATGGTTTTCCTTAATTAAAGTAAGTACCTAAAACTTTGTATATCCTCAATAAACTTGGTAGAGTATCAGAGTATGTGCTGATATAGGCAACTAACGATCTTTTTGTCAGATATTTCTATTAAATATTATTGTGGTTTTATCATATATACTAGGACAGATATATGAACTCTTCACTTTTTGTAATTTTTAGACTTATAAATCCTAATTTCCTAATATATTTATAACCAAAGAATTTAATAAAATTGTGAATTTCCATCTTCAATTGTTTCTCCTGGATTCTATGTGAGTTGACAGGATAACGAAGTTTGAGAATTGAATTGATTTACAAGTTAACATTTCGTCATGAAATTTGTGGCTTTCTAAAAACTTTTGAAAGTGAAAAACTACTGTGTATGTATATTTTTGAATTTGAATATCATGAAATATAAAACTATATTTTAGCCTATTATTACTAATAAAAGAACAATGAATGCTATATATATATATATATATATATATATATATATATATATATATGAATATATATATATATATATATATATATATATATATATGTATATATATATATATATATATATATATATATATATTTATATATATATATATATACAGGATGGGAAAAAAGTATGGACCCTAATAATTTGGTAGCCTTCAGGTTTTATGGAAAACGTTCGAACATATCAATTCAGTTTTTCTGTTTCCTACATTTTGACCAAATTATTTTGTTCTTTTATTGACATCTGTCAAAAATATGACGTCATCGACATTTTGATCAAATGACAGTATATAGCATGCGATACATCGTTTGAGAGCTCTTGCTCCACTTCCAATGTTTCCGAATGTCTGTAGCTCCGTTTCAAAACGGCGTCCGTCCACAACTTCTATTGCAATGTCATTGAGATATCGAATTTCGTTTTTCACCATGGAATTAAAGAACAAGCTCAGGCCGAGAAACTTAATATAAGGACAGGAATTGAATGATAAAGCCTTAGTACTGTCTGAGTATGATGATTTATTGTATTTTCTGATAAATCGAGAAATAGTTATTCTTTTACTGAGAGTCAATTAAAAATAATTTTCACAATTGTACCGCCGCCATTTTGAAACGGAGCTACAAAATCGCATAAAAATCTAGGAACATACTAAGTAGTGAAGCAAGGCCTTTCGAATGATTATAGCATGCTTTATACTGTAATTTGAGAAAAAGGTCGATACGTCATATTTTTGACAGATGTCAATGAAAGAACAAAATAATTTGGTCAAACTGTAGGAAACCAGAAACTAAATTGACATGTTCAAGCGTCTTCCATAAATCTTGAAGTATATATACTTTTTTCCACACTGTATATAGGTATATATATATATATATATATATATATATATATACATATATATATATATATATATATATATATATATATATATATATATATATATATATATATATATATATATATGTCAAAACTTGTGGAGGTTAAATAGTTTAGTTTATTCGACAAGGAAACTATTCAAAATCAAATACAAATGTACTCAATTGATTCAACGTTTATTAGTTACACGTGTAAGCAATTTCCTGAAACTAATGTCCCAGCAGTTTTGGTGTTCAAATTTCGAATTTCGACGGCATTGACGTTCAGTTCAACTTTCATCAAATATTTACGGGGTGAGAATAGAATTCAATTATAACTCAACGTTTCCAAGTTTCAAATCAAAAACACAAAGGCGAATTGAAATTGATCCTTTAAAGTTTTGGTCATATGAACATTGAGAAACAGAATAACACAAAATTAATAGTTGCGTACCTATATTTATGTTATCTTGACAAAGGATGATAAATAATATATTACTTTATCAGCAATGTGAGTAAAGTTGAGAGTTAACAGAATAAAATTATATTCATTGATGAACAAGTTGAAATTAACTTCATAGCAATATCAAGACAGTATCAACATGATAATTTTAATTTTAATCATCATCATAACTCAATTTTACGTTTTATTTGTATTAAGTCACGGTTATCAATTATATTTTAAGAAAGTAAATTTACAATTATTCGAATTCTTTATTCAAAATGAAGAATATCTGAAGGATTTTGAAAATATTTTTATAGCTCGTTCTCTATAAATTATCAGTTATACTTGTTCAATTATACTGAATTATATGCGAATCTAATGCTTAATTTTTGCAATAGGAGTCAATTAATATTAGAAGTTTCAGAATGTGAAAAAATATTCACTAAAAATACACATTAAATACACTACGTATGAATGTATGAATATTTCAAATATTTATGTATTCCAGAAAATAATAAATCTTTATATTCACATCATAACTCTACAGAGACAATAGCGTTGCTCTGAGTAAGAAAAGTGATTTGATTGCCCATTACGAATTCGTACCCACATTTGAAAACATGAAGGGTTGCAATGCATGTAACTTAGTTTTACCAACACCGCATGATCATTGAAATACCTTACTAGATCTGTATACATTCTGTGTTTATTCTACTTTTAGTTAGTGCATTATAATGATTATCTTCGACATAATCTAAACTACTTCTATGTCGTTAACTTCTGATATTACGTGTCACGCCCGTTAACTATGTCGTTTCATATCAGTCAATAACCCTCGTTTGTCGTCGTAGCCAACTCGATCAAGAACAGTTTTAGATCGCATCACGACACGAAATAGTCTAGCAGTGCTGCCAGACTTCTGTAACTTTCCTGAGCAAGAAAAATGTTTGAATATTTAGGTTCTTGAGTTTATAAGAAGAAAATATGTTTTCATAATATAGATATTATGAGAACTGATAGAATTAATAGAAATAAATAGTTATCAATTTGGAAAAACGATGTATACAGAGTAATCAAATCTTCAGTGAAGCTCCTGTCAAGTCAAGTCAGAGTAGGAGATTTTCTAATTTAATATAAATAGATATATTCATCAAAGGTAATCCCACTTAGTAAATTGATAGGGTATTTCGCTTCATGGCACTAAAGAATATGTTAAGTCGCGTTGAAGCACAATTTCACAAATTTCAATTGGTTTCGATGAAGAAAGTAGAGAATGAATAGCAGTGAAAGTATTATTGTGTTGAATAAAAACATTAAATACCTTTCGTCATTCCTATAATGAAAATTCAATATTTCAGGAAAATCAAACAAATGAAAATAGTTCACTCATTGAAATGTTAAATTTGATATTACATTATGCTAGGATATATGTAGGATATCTTTTATACGAAATAATGATATATTAAGTGATAACCATCCGGACTAAAAAACTCCGATGTATAATTGGAAATAATACGCTATACTTGGATTATTTCAATTGAATTTCGTTGAAATTAATTCATGTGTTCAGTTCACATCTCACAATGAGCTTTTGGATTCGAAAAAAAATTTCAATATCAAATTAAAACTAACCATTTTGAACTTAGGACCTACGTTTCGTTAACAAGTCGACCTCATCAGGAGGAGTGACAAAAATTTTATTGTTAATTTGATTTGACGAGGTGCCAGCACCAAATTTCAAAATAATGTATACTTCAAACTTCTCAAATTTGAACGAATATAATATATATGTATATATATATATATATATATATATATATATATATATATATATATATATATATATATATATATATATATTTATATAAGGATAAAATTCCTAACGAAAATCACGGTGTTTATGAGATTCCCTGTTCCAATTGTCCTCGTTCTTATATAGGACAAACGAACCGACGAATTCAGGTCCGTGCCAAGGAACATTCACTTTCAGTAACATTCAGATATCACCAACGCCCTTTCCCAACATCACACCCAAACAGGCCACATTATCGATTTCCCCAATACAAGAACTATTGCTCCCGTACGATCATTCAAATCCCGAATGTTTCGTGAAGCTGTAGAAATAGAAGAACGTCCAAATTGTTTGAACACCAGAGATGACAGTCACAACTCCCATCAGCATGGAAGCCGCTTCTTAGTGGTCGCCGTGTCACACCCAATCGGAGTGCATCCCCGCACTGATACCGTGCGTGAATACCCCATTGGACGTCAATACTACGTCAATAACTACGTCAATAGCAGTACCCGCCCCCTTCCCTAATAAATACGGCCACGCGACGATCGGCCCCGTCAGTTGACTCTGAAGAGTAAGGCAGGTTGAGACTTCAGAGTTGACAGGAAGCAGTACGGTTGGTGTAGTAGCAGGTTGAGACCACGCAATCGTATTATTTCCGATTCCTCCTAATTCGATTCGTGAGTAGGCAGATTGAGCCACGTATCTGAATTATTTTCGCCTTCTAATCTCCTGAAGATGGTTCCGCAAAAGGAACCGAAACGTCGAGATTTTTCAAATCTTTTACGCGGTTCTCCCGCAGAACTGAAGTTTTTCTCTCATATATATATATAATTATATTATATTATATATATATATAGTATATATATATATATATATATATATATATATATATATATATTATATATATATAATATATATATATATATATATATATATATATATATTTATGTATATATATATATATATTATTTTATATATAATATATATATATAAATATATATATATATATATATATATATAATCTCTTGATAATTATTAGCAATAACAGGCTGGCATTGACATCTTAAAAAACTCGAAGTTTAATTAATAAGTTGACGTTTCACTATG
This sequence comes from Cynegetis impunctata, assembly GCA_030704885.1. NCBI lineage: Eukaryota > Metazoa > Arthropoda > Insecta > Coleoptera > Coccinellidae > Cynegetis > Cynegetis impunctata. The sequence goes on from JARQZK010000050.1 coordinate 265,319, forward strand.
ACATTCATAGTTATTCAAAACTTTTGAAAAAAAATTGAAATTCTTTGACATTTATTGACTTGAAAAAATTGAATAATAAGATTGATCTGTTCTTGTTTAAAAAATTCTTTCAGCTCTAAATATTAACATTCAAAATGTCGTTATTATTAGAAGGCAAGGGAAACTACAGAAACCTTTACCTATTGTAATGTTCGAAAAAATAATAATAGATAGGGTACTAACTATTTATTTAACAGAAAGAAATTAGTCACGGGAAAATATTAAAAAAGCTAGAGTAGAATTATCGGTATAGAACGTTTATATGGAAGCAGCCGTTGACACGTGTTTCGGACTCTTTGGTCCTCATCAGAACGGCGATGCTAGCTAAGTATTGATTGAAAAATTTTGGAGATGAAAATAGTTTAATAAATAAAATCCTCTGCTTATGCGAAGAAAATCACTTATTTGTGGTATTATTGTTTGAACTCTCCGCGATATGGGAGATTTGGTCAAACTTTGCCACGGAGGCGATTAATTCCATCCGAGAGATCTCAGAAAGAGTAAATTAATATTAAAAAAGTAAAATTAGTTTTGGGAAAATATTAAACAAGTAAAGCAAAAATTATCGGTATAGTTCGTTTATATGGAAGTAGCCTGTTTCTTTAATGAAATTTTTATAATAAAATCCTGCTGTTTATGGAAGCAAAATCACTTATTTGTGGTTTATTGTTTGAACTCTCCGGTATGGGAGATTTGGTCAAACTTTGCCAACGGAGGCGCATTAATTCCATCCGAGAGATCCTCAGAAAGAGTAAATTAACATTAAAAAAGCAAATTAGTTTTGGGAAATATCAAACAAGTAAAGCAAAAATTATCGTAACTAGTTCGTTTATATGGAAGTAGCCGTTTTTAATGGAAATTTTTATTTAGAATTTCAAATTTTTTAAATGAAGAAAGGTACTTACAATATAAAACAATGGAGTTTGAGATCATTGCCATATTTTCAGCTTGCAATATTTTAATTATTTATTCGAATTGTTGTTGCCCTGTGATTTATTTTTAATCTCTTGATAATTTATTAGCAATAACACAGGCTGGTTGAATCTTAAAAAAACTCGATTTTAATTAATAAGTTGACGTTTCACTATGACATTCATAGTTATTCAAAAACTTTTGAAAAAAATTGAAAATTCTTTGACATTTATTGACTTGAAAAAATTGAATAGATAAGATTGATCTGTCTTGTTAAAAAATTCTTTCAGTCTAATATTAACATTCAAAATTGTTATTATTAGAAGGCAAGGGAAACTACAGAAAACCTTTACCTATTGGGTAGATGTTCGATAAATAATAATATATTATAATATGCATGACTAAATATAAATAGCATTGCTTCACTGGCAAAACTTCGACTTCACCAAAAATGCCAGCGCGGCCGAAGGCCGCATTATTTGGCATAACTTTACGAAGCCGACAGATTAAGGAGCACGCGCCCCGAATCGCTGGGGCCCGAAGGTGCCCAAGAACACGTCGATCGCCATCCGCGTCCTTCTCGCGTAGCCGCTTTAAGGCTACGCTCTCGCCTCCGATCCGAGACGTTCCGACTTTTCGATACTCGACAACGTTTTAAAAGTTTGCACGTTTCCTCCGAAAATTCCCGCTAAAACGGGCCACAGGCCATTGTTCCGACCCATTAAAAACTATTTTTCGCTTTCACCATGGTCTCCAGCTTCACGTTTGATCGGCCTATTGGAGCCGATACTTGGACGGCGTTGAAATTTCTATCCGAGAACAGTTTTCGTGCAACGGCGACTGGCCGCAAATGAGGCGTCGAAGCATCCTACACTCGCATTGCCGCACGAAGTCGCAGATTTGACAAGCGAGTAAGATTGTGCGGCCCGTTCGAACAGGAGGCACGGACGGGATGTAAGCAGCTCCTCGCGCGTTCGCAGAAAACTATATTTTTATCGATCTATCATCTTTTCTACGAGCATCGTATTTAATGATGGGGCCGAATGGAGCCCTCTCACCAGCTAGACGGTACTTATTTATTTTAAAACAGAAAGAAATTAGTCACGGGAAAAATATTAAAAAAGTAGAGTAGAATTATCGGTATAGAACGTTTATATGGAAGCAGCCCGTTGACACGTGTTTCGGACTCTTTGGTCCTCATCAGAAACGGCGTAGCTAAGTATTGGATTGAAAATTTGGAGATGAAAATAGTTTAATAAATAAAATCCTCTGTTATGGAGAAAATCACTTATTTGTGGTTCTATTGTTTGAACTCTCCGGTATGGGAGATTTGGTCAAACTTTGCCACGGAGGCGATTAATTCCATCCGAGAGATCTCAGAAAGAGTAAATTAATATTAAAAAAGAAAATTAGTTTTGGGAAAAATATTAAACAAGTAAAGCAAAAATTATCCGGTAATAGTTCCGTTTATATGGAAGTAGCTGTTTTTAATGAAATTTTTATAATAATAAATCCTCTGTTATGGAAGAAAATCACCTTATTTGTGGCTTTATTGTTTGAACTCTCCGGTATGGGAGATTTGGTCAAACTTTGCCACGGAGGCGATTAATTCCATCCGAGAGATCTCAGAAAGAGTAAATTAACATTAAAAAAGCAAATTAGTTTTGGGAAATATCAAAACAAGTAAAGCAAAAAATTATCGGTAATAGTTCGTTTATATGGAAGTAAGCCGTTTTTAATGCGAAAATTTTTTTATTTAGAATTTCAAATTTTTTAAATGAAGAAAGGTACTTACAATATAAAACAATGGAGTTTGAGATCATTTGCCATATTTTCAGCTGCAATATTAATTATTTATTCGAATTGTTGTTGCCTGTGATTTATTTTTAATCTCTTGATAATTATTAGCAATAACAGGCTGTTGAATCTCTAAAAAACTCGATTTAATTAATAAGTTGACGTTTCACTATGACATTCATAGTTATTCAAAACTTTTGAAAAAAATTGAAAATTCTTTGACATTTATTGACTTGAAAAAAAATTGAATAGATAAGATTGATCTGTCTTGTTAAAAAATTCTTTCAGTCTAATATTAACATTCAAAATTGTTATTATTAGAAGGCAAGGGAAACTACAGAAACCTTTACCTATATAGTAATGTTCGAAAATAATAATAATAGGGTACTATTTATTTAACAGAAAGAAATTAGTCACGGGAAAATATTAAAAAAGTAGAGTAAGAATTATCCGGTATAGAAACGTTTATATGGAAGCAGCCGTTGACACGTGTTTCGGACTCTTTGGTCCTCATCAGAACGGCGTAGCCTAAGTATTGGATTGAAAATTTGGAGATGAAAATAGTTTAATAAATAAAATCCTCTGTTATGGAAGAAAATCACTACTTATTTGTGGTTTATTGTTTGAACTCTCCGGTATGGGAAGATTTGGTCAAAACTTTGCCACGGAGGCGATTAATTCCATCCGAGAGATCTCAGAAAAGAGTAAATCTAATAATTAAAAAAGAAAATTAGTTTTGGGAAAATTAATTAAACAAGTAAAGCAAAAATTATCGGTATATAGTTCGTTTATATGGAAGTAGCTGTTTTTAATGAAATTTTTATAACAAAAATCCTCTGTTATGGAAGAAAATCACTTTATTTGTGGTTTATTGTTTGAACTCTCCGCGTATGGGAGATTTGGTCAAACTTTGCCACGGAGGCGATTAAATATTCCATCCGAGAGATCTCAGAAAGAAGTAAATTAACATTAAAAAAAGCAAATTAGTTTTGGGAAATATCAAACAAGTAAAGCCAAAAATTATCCGGTTATAGTTCGTTTATATGGACAGTAGCCGTTTTTAATGGAAATTTTTATTTAGAATTTCAAATTTTTTAAATGAAGAAAGCGTACTTTTTACAATATAAAACAATGGAGTTTGAGATCATTGCCATATTTTCAGCTTGCAATATTTATTATTTATTCGAATTGTTGTGTTGCCTTGTGCATTTATTTTTAATCTCTTGATAATTATTAGCAATAACAGGCTGGTTGAATCTTAAAAAACTCGATTTAATTAATAAGTTGACGTTTTTCACTATGACATTCATAGTTATTCAAAACTTTTGAAAAAAATTGAAAATTCTTTGACATTTATTGACTTGAAAAAATTGCAAATAGATAAGATTGATCTGTCTCTGTTAAAAAATTCTTTCAGTCTAATATTAACATTCAAAAATTGTTATTATTAGAAGGCAAGGGAACTACAGAAACCTTTACCTATGTAATGTTCGAAAAATAATAATAATAGGGTACTATTTATTTAACAAGAAAGAAATTAGTCACGGGAAAATATTAAGCAAATATATATATATAAATCGAGTTTTTTAAGATTCAACCAGCCTGTTATTGCTAATAATTATCAAGAGATTAAAAATAAATCACAGGCAACAACAATTCGAATAAATATATATATATATATATATATATATATATATATATAATATAATATATATATATATATATATATATTATAAATTATTCATACGAGGTGACAATGAAACTAGATTTTACTATGTTTATTATCATAATGTGATTATAAAGATAGTAAAATCAAGTTTGGATCATCTTCATCATGATAAATTATCATGTAATAATGGCAAATTCTATAAACTATATATTTTCATTATAGAATACCTAATAAATTTATTATTTTGCAATATTCTTATATTGATCAAATAAAATTATAGTAAAATATTTTTTTTAAGCGAAAAGTTCTGTGGGCGTTATGAAATAGGATATCCATCATTTGTTCAACTGGATGGAAATTTTTTGCTGATTATTTAGATGATGTTGAATGAGATGTCAAAAATTATTGTGTATATGCAATCAACTTTGTCACGTGCAGGCAAAGGAATGAACTAGCTCTACTGAAATATTCAATTCATGACATAAGAGGCCATTGATTGAATGAACGGTTCAAAATTGATTTTTCCTGCTAATAACCTGCGCTAATGAAATTTCTATAGATAGGTAAATTAAACACTATATATTGAGTTTTCTGTTAACAAGATTAGCAATTTTCATTGGACTAACTGAACTGACTGTAAATTAGTGAATTAAATTTTGAATAAAGAAATGAAGATGACACACACATACATACCTAAATATATATATATATATATATATATATATATATATATATATATATATATATATATATATATATATATATATATGCCCTTCAGAATTCAGAATTCCGACTTTAAACCATCATGCTGGCTACGTTAAAATGTTCAGACGCATGTCTTTGCGAATCTGCGCCCCATTGGCCGGAGACTCGTTCGCCTCCACGTTCTTGAATCATTTGAACGCATACAATACCAAGTATCCGTATTGTCACAATGGCAAGTGGAAAAACGATGCGGTCTCTGCCATTTCTCGAGTAGTCATGTTCAAAAAACTTTCCATCCCAAGGCTTCTCATATTCAGTTTATCGTAAACAATACCCATACAAACCGTTTTCCCATCTGAACGCCCAGGTCTCACCCACCATCCTTCTCAAGCCTGTGAACTCTGCTAGTAAAATACCCTAATTCTACCCGTTCCATTCGACTATCTGACTACGAACACCGTGAATTCAGAACTCAATAACTCTAAAAACATATTATTAGTTAGCGAACGGTTACAACACATATCACCGATCAACAAGAGCATACGGCAAACAACACCAAACATCACCCCACCTTCTACCACCTTCCAAATCCCCAGCCTGAAACAGAGAATCTACACCTAAATTATTTCTTCGCTAATACATCAAAAGGCAGTACACAGATAAGATCGCACCAGATCTAGCCTCAAAAAACACAAACATCAAAAAATTAATATTCACTACTCAACACAAAACTCTCCCATCTGGTCAGATCCGGTCGAAGGATAAAATTCCTAAACGAAACATCCACGGTGTTTATGAGAATTCCCTGTTACAATTCTCCTCGCCTCTTTATATAGGACAAACAAACCGACGAATTCAGGTTCGTGCCAAAGAACATTCCACTTTCGCATAAAAGACACTCACATATCGCCAAACGCCCCTTTCCCAACATCACACCCAAACAGCCCACAATTATCGATTTCCCCAATACAAGAACTATTGCCTCCCGTCCCTCCGATCTTTCAAATTCCCGAATTTTTCTGTGAAGCTGCTAGAAATTAGAAAAACGTCCAAATTGTTAATGTTGACCACACCAGACGCATGACAGATCAGCCAGACTCCCATCAGCATGGAAACCACTTCCAAGTGGTCGCCCCATATCACACCCAATCAGAGTCGCATCCCGCCCACTGATGGCAGCCCGTGAGTACCCGCCCCCCTTCCCCTATATAAATACGGCCACGCACCGCATCGCGCCCGTCGAAGTTGACTCTGAAGAGTAGGCAGGTTGAGACTTCAAGAGTTAGACAGCGAAGCAGTACGGCTTAGTGGAGTAGGCAGCGTGACTCACCACGCCAACGTATTGTTTCCGATTCGTCCTAATTCGATTCGTGGAGTAGGCAGATTGAGGCCACTTCCCCTTTTACTTCTCCTGAAGATGGCCTTCGCCAAAGGAGCCAAAACGTCGAGCATTTTTCAAATCTTTTACGCCGGTTCATTCCGCTGAACCAAGTTTTTCACTTATATATATATATATATAATATATATAATATCTATATATATATAGATATCTATATTATATATATATATATATACAGTTATATATATATATATATATATATAAATAATATATACATATATGTATTATATATATATATTTATATATATATATATATATATATATATATATAATATATATATATATATATATATAATATATATATATATATATATATATAGGTAACTTGCGCCAAACGACATTTTAAAATAAAACGATCGCTGAACATTTCACATTAACAGCTATTTCCTTAAATTGCACCATTTAATACTCAATGTTTCAAACTAAAAGTCATCATGATTTTTCTTCCCTTTCAAGTTTACAAAACACCAGAAAATTATTCTATTTCTAAGCACAAAAATTTACTTTGACACTATACGGGGCTCTCCTAACTACTACAGATTATATTGAACCCCCCTCAAGAAATTTTGTGGGGGCTTCTTGGAGGATTGAAAAACAAATGTCGCCTTCAAGTATGTAAATACTCTTATATTTCTACCCCCTACGTCATATAGTTATCATTATAATATATTGTAAGAAATTTTGTATTGTTACCAATGTTTTAATAATAATAAATTCCCTTTCGCTGATGACACCGTATTATTGTATACGGGATCTAAAGAGGATGAATTGAATCAATTGATAAATAATGATTTGAAAATATACTCAGATTGGTTAATATTTAATAGATGAAAAAGTAATAAAGATAAAACGAAATATATGCTGTTCAAACAAAGAAATGAAATTATTGAAAAACTAAATATTTAATGAATAATGAAACATGAAAAAAGTCGAAGATGTGAAGTACCTAGTCCTTGTTTTGGATTACACGCTGAGCTGGAGAAGACATATTGACCACTTAAAAGATAAGATTGCCCCTATGTATTTATAGAACTAAAACTTATTCAACTATATATATATATATATATATATATATATATATATATATATATATATATATATATATATATATATATATAATATATATATATATATATATATATATTATATATATATATATATATATATATATATATATATATATATATATATATATATATATATATATTATTTATTCGAATTGTTGTTGCCTGTGAACTATTTCTAATCTCTTGATAATTATTAGCAATAACAGGCTTGTTGAATCTTAAAAAACTTGATTTTATTGAAAAGTTGACGTTTCGCCACGACATTCGTGGCTTTATCAAAACTTTTGAGAAAAAATTGAAATTTCTTTGACATTTATTGATTTGAAAAATTTCTATAGAAACAGACTACTGTTTCACTAAAATTTTTTTCGGCTGTGGCCGTTCTTTGCTATTTATTACGTGCTATTCAGTCCAATATTAACATTCAAATTTGTTATTATTAGATGGTAAGGGAAACTGAAGACGGCCACAGCCGCAATTGGAAATTTTTGAAAAAAAGATAAATAGTACCCTATTATTATTATTCTTTGACTCTTCAAAATCAAAATAATTTGGACCTATTTCGAACATTACGTGGGTAAAGGTTTCTGTGGTTTCCCTCATCATCTAATAATGACAAATTTGAATGTTAATATTGGACTGAATAGCACGTAATAAATAGCAAAGAACGGCCACAGCCGAAAAAATTTTTAGTGAAACAGTAGTCTGTTTCTATAGAAATTTTTCAAATCAATGAATGTCAAAGAAATTTCAATTTTTTCTCAAAAGTTTTGATAAAGCCACGAATGTCGTGGCGAAACGTCAACTTTTCAATAAAATCAAGTTTTTTAAGATTCAACAAGCCTGTTATGTGGCTAATAATATCAAGAGATTATAAATAATATATATATATATATATATATATATATATATATATATATATATATATATATATATATATATATATATATATATATATATATATAGGCTGATTCACGGTGGATGGCACATTAGACGTTTCTGGTACACCATACAACGGATCACTTTGAAAATTCAATGTAGGTCATAATCGAACATTCTTTACCCAACTAAAATATTTTTGGTAATGCGGTGCCACTTCTATTAGAAAGTAGTAGCTACTTTGATTTTTCAAATGGAACAGCATGTATGTAACATTATTTTTAGAATCTCCCACAATTTCAACTTTTAATAATATTTTCCTATGCCTTTCTGTTACCGTTTTCGAAATAAAAATTATTCTCATTTTTTTTCGTCGGAAATCAAGACCGACTTGAGAGTGAGAGATGTGCCATCCACCGTGAATCACCCTGTATATATAATTCATTCTTTCTCTCACATGTGAGATATCAGATTGCAGTGTGGGGAACATGTAACAATTCAAATTTTGGTAGAATGAAGATTCTGAAAAATATTGATAGACTAACTACCTATATGATTTAGCGAAGCTGAAAGCACTGGAGCAATGTAAACTCATCTATAAAGTAGTTCATGAGGAACAGAAATCCAACACAGAGTTCAGGTTCTTAAAGGAAATTATGCAACATATACCTAACACATGTGACGACTGAGTATGGTCAGTAATTCTATTTCGAAGGCATTTTCTATTTATAATCAGTTACCTGGCTCAGTGAAGGAAACTGTGAGAATCAGCAAATTTGTTAGAAGTATTAATGTTTATCTGAGTATGACATAGTTTTGGCGATGTATTAGTTCTTTTTCTCTACTTTTTAATTTCACCTTTTATTTATTTGATTTCATCTTATTTTTGCTACATATCTTGATTTTATTTAAAAGTTTACTTCAAGTTATATGGATTAGAATTCGAATTTGATCTCATTTCCTATACCTGTTTGTTAACTATATGAATGATTATTAGTTGATTTTTCATTTAATTTGATAATAAAAATTAGTTTGACTCTATCTAGAGTATTTGTTCATTAAATTTTTTTTACAATTATATCTGAATTTAATTCAATGTGTTTCAAATGCACTTGTAGATTTGATTACTTCGATACCATTACTGTCAGGCATTGCTTAGAAATAATATTTTATTATGTGAAAAAACTATTATGAATTAATGAATAAACGAGAAAAAAAAATTCAATTGATATTTATCATGTATGAGTATCATTGATTGATCTATTTCCTATTACTCATCGGAAAACAGCTCATAATAGGAAGTTAAATGCAGAATAAGTATTCTATCCAAAATTATCAGATTACAACATTATCTTATCTTGAAAAATTTTCATTTACTAATAGATTTCAAATGATCTTTATGTTTGCGCTATTCGAAAATCACAATCATTGCTTTGGCGTTATGGTTATCGTGTGTGTTACTATCATAAATTTTCGTAAGAATTTTATAACAAAAACATTTGAAATGTTTGTAGTGACAGAGTTGAAGTGATTAGAATTTACGTTTCCTTGAATCATCTAATCATTCGAAAATTTCAAACATGAAATATTTATTGGAAGATCGTACACATACAGAGTGGGTTTAAATTTGATAACCGAAGTAAGTTACAACTCTTGATATTATAATTTATGAGAGCTTTAGTAATTTTTTTTTATATATGGAAAATATGATGTTTCATCAATTTCAATGAATCATAATGTTTTTCTTTGAATTTTCCATTTATAAATTACGTTATACTTTGAGGATGTAGAAGGGATTTTACAAAGTGTGACATTGTGTGAAATACGTCGTAACTTTCGTCTACTGGTACCGAAAAATGGCAAAACTAGTAACGTCACATCAGGATTGGGGGGCTCATACAAATTTGATCACATGTGATAAGATGGGGGGCAACAAAAATAATTAAATTCGTGTTACCTTATTTATGTATGGTCCTAAAGATCACGAACGTATATTCATATGAATGAGAGGATGTATATTTAAGGTTAATCTCATTTTATATTGCTCAGATGCTATTGATTCTAGACTTTCTGATATCAAAATGATTCAAAGAATTGCTGCAAGTTTCAAGGAAGTAATCCTACTCTGTCGATTCACGTTATTCAAAATTACCCGCGCATATACGGTAGAAGTATTAACTAACAAAGAAACTGTACGATTTAATTGATTGAGAACATTGTTCAAATGCAACCCGAATTCTTTGTAGACGAAACTGAATGTATTTAAGTCGAATTGCATACGCTTTTGGAGTCATGTGTTAATTGTCAGAATTTTGTAGATATTTCGAAAGAAGCGTACGAGTTGAGAAAAATATGAATTTTCGACGATGGGCGATGATCGTTTGGATTCATTGATGTTAATGTTTTGTTCAAAATATATTGTGAACAGAAATAACGTCAATAAAATCGTGAAAGTCTGGTCTGAATTGAAACATCATAGAATTTTTATCAAGAAATGACAAAGTTTCGAGTTGTTCTATGCAAAAATTTATTTAATATTCATACTGCTAACTTCATTCCCTTAAATATATTGAATTTCATTGGTACTTGCGAATCTTTCATGTGTGCTATGAAAAATTATTACAAATTTGAAAAGTTGTGATGAAGTTGTAATAACATAAAAGTAGTTTGTATTTTTCACCAGGGAATTTCAGAATTGTATCAGTATGTTACATCCATTGAACCATATTATGCTACAACATACACTCACTGGAAAATAAATTTATTGTTTGCTCCGTAATTTTCACTTTCAAGTTCATTTTCTTGAAAATTAGTGTTTTGAGATGTTATGTGATTATTTGTTGGCTAATAACTTCTGTTAACGCCATTTTGCCGTTATTAATGGTTCAATTACGGTACTTTCGCATTGAAAAAAAACTGCTATTCTAAACGATTCATACATGCATCCATTGCTATAATGTGTATACATAAACATAATATAACTTCATAGTCGGCAAATTTCACTTACTGAGTCAGTCTTTGTGGCAATACTCGCCCCTCAAAAATCAGTACGCTCGCTACGCTCAGACTTCCTTCCATTTATTTAACGAGGTCGGACATCAATAGGATCTATCATCTGGGAAGCTCTATAACTCATAATTCATTGAATCTAACTTGTCTTTGACGGGGAAGATTGAATCAAAAATAAGAAACGAAATGAAAACTCTTGTTTGAAGGAGATAAACACAATTTTTTTTAAAAGTATCAGAGTGTTTAAAGTAGCCTCGGTAGAAGTGCGTCATAAGCTAATAACATCGAGATAAATCATTTAGAAACCAGTGTATTCATTTTTCCTCTAGTAGAAAGGTTAAGGTCCACGATGTAACAGTCACTTCCGCAAGAGTGCCAGATGATAAATTATGTCATTAATCATTTCTATCTCAATGGTAAAGATCCTCGATTCATCATGTATTTTAAAACGAAAATTTATACTTTCCCTGTCATTTAATTTACTTCGGGTAGAAAAGAAAGGATTTCAGTTGGTTTTATATTTACTGTTGCAATATTTTCATTCATTCAAATGAGTGAGAGTTTTCCGGCATGAAGACAATACGTCAGAGAAAAACTCTTTGCAAGACAGATATCGACAAAACTACATAATTATGCAGGAAGAATATTCGTCTTCGTTTATTTACGTACCTTGATTTTGATGGTTGATAAAATTTATAGACGGTGAAGTTATGGTTGAAGATGATGATGATATTGAGATATGCTCAATGGTGGTGAGACAGGAAACATGTCTTAACGGAATCTGTATAGTTTGTGGCGATTCTAATTCAGCAATTAGTTTGGGCATCAGCGAAAATGATTGGAAGAAGAATAATAATAGATCACATAAAGTGAATAAGGAAAATTCTTCAATAATATAAAATTATCAAACAATCTTCAAAGGGATCTGGTTATATGTATTCGGAGACGCGAAATTTGCATTCACTATACAATAGTGAATTATAGAAAACTAGCGATATTAATGAACTATTTATTTTATGGAAATTCATTTCAAATAAACAGAAATAAAAATGCTTTTCGTCTATTTCCACACAATGTTTTTAAAATATATATTCTTTCAACCATATAAATCACAAACTTGCGGCCTATAATTCAATGATTCACCGAGCTTTTTCCATCCCTCTATCAGATAAAGATTTCAATATAGAAATTCATACAATAAAACAAATTGCTTCAAATAATAATATTCCTATACATTTTTTAAACAGAATCGTCAATCGTGAAGAGCAGAAACAAACTTCCCGGTTACTATACTCCATAATGGAAAATTCAGAAAGAAGATACGCTAGTATAAGTTATATTGGTCAATTATCAAATAATATTTGCAACTATTTTCAAAATTTAATGTAACAACATCATTTTCAAGTGGGTGGAACTTAATTTAATGACAAACAAAAAACAGACAAATATAAAAAATATGTGGTTTATAGAATTGAATGTGGTAAATGCCAAACGGCGTACGATGGACAAACCGGACGAAATTTTGAATCTCGTTTTAAAGAACATATTTCTTCCGATATTACATCTGCGATAAATTCTCTCATTTTTGCAATAAAGGAACCACAATCGATCTGTTGGAAACTTGGGAAATTAACAAGCTTAGGAAAAACCCAAAATTACAAACTGTAAATAACCAATTAGACCTCAACTCCTCTCCACTCCTAAATCTTTAAGGGTTAGATATAAATAGTTTTAACTGATATGTCTTAATTTACTTGACAATGGCGTGATATTCGGAACCGGTTGTACCTATATTTTAAATACATTGTGTAGAAATAGACGAAGAGCATTTTTATTTCTGTCCATTTTAATTATAGAAAATGTCACCCCGACTCAAGATCTGCATACAATTGTTTCGATCTTATTAGATTTCTTCAATGCAGCTTACTTGACTCGGAGTGAATTGACATATTTCTCATTGGTCCCCTATACAAATCGCGGTCGAACTACTAACCAAGCTAGTTAGTCGAGTACTTAGCGTACTCTAGCTAGTATTTGGGAGGTCTCGGATTCAAACCCTGAGGCCGACTGATCTGCCGTGAGTTTTTTTCAGAGGTTTCCTCATGGTAATGTAAGTCACTGCTTGCAAACTTATAAGGCGAATGCTGGGCCAGTATTAATCCTCTGAACCCTACCCACACTTGAATGAATGAAACGAATATCCCGTCTCACCTATCCTTAATGCACTTGTACATACAAGTGTATCCTCTGATCTGGCTGAAGAGGTTAATCTCAGACTCAAGCTGCCCGCCTCCCTGACACATACTTCAGGGAGGAATGAAACACATGTGTTTCCTTTTTTTCCGAACTACTATATGGATAACAGCCCATATAGCACTCCACCAAAGATATTAGGAATTAACAATTCACTGTTTATACCAGGATTTCTCTACCTCTTAGGATTCGAGGCCCAATTTCCTATCATTATGTGTATCGCGCCCTCCCCCATAATCATGTAATGTTGTACTGAAAAAAAGATCTTTTGTTTGGATTGTGTGTGCAGAGCATCATTTATATGAATCTGGCTTCCTCAATAAAATAAAATGTGATACTAAAAAAAGGTTATTTTTGTAATGTGTGCGGAAACAGTGTTTTTTCAATGGCGCATAAGAATGTAAATTTTTAGTCGAGATCGTCAGATCGAGACTTAAAATTCGTTCGAATGCGCCATGAAATACTGATTCCGCTCACGAAATACCAACAATATTTTTTGTACAACTAGCAAAAGAGTATTTATTAAAAGTAATTTTATTTTAAAAATTAAAATCCATGCAGTCAAGTATGTTTATCAATATATTCTATGATCTCATGTCAGAGTAAGTGTAACCAAGGAAACATGTAATTTATTTAACAAGTGTCAAACTATTTGTAAATATTTTCGCGTATTTCACAAATTCTACGATGGATTATATTAATATTGCCAGTGATAGTGATACCCCACAAGACGTAATGGATACTGCAAATTCTGTAATTTCAAATCTTTTACCCTCTAAATAAAAATTACAGTAGGAAAAAATTATCAATTTCGTGAATGGTGCGTCTCTAGGAACGTATATATTGGAAATAATTGTTCAAATTTCACTATTAATTATTATTGCAATGAATAATTTTGTTATTCTTATTAATTTTCATTAAATGCATTATTTCTATATTCTATGGTATTTTTTTCACGGTGAAAAAATATCTTTTTTTTTCACTAGTTAAAAAATGGAAAACTTTGCTTATCCATAGCGATTCGTGAATGTAGTTTTTTTGGACAGTTGTTCAAAAAAGTTATTTTGTGTTGTATGTGCTCGCGCCCGCCTTCAGTATGCTCGCGCACCTCTAGAAGGGCACACCCCACAGGTTGAAAAACGCTGGTTCAGGCCGAAAATGTAGAATCCCCACTAAAGAATAAATACTTCATGACATGAAGATATGTGGTTTGCACCAAGGGCGTATGGAATTCAAATAATTCTGCATTTTCGGTCAAAAAATTTAATTTTCGATTCCCAATATCTTTGGCAGAGGTCGCTATGGGTTGTTATCCGTCCATCCAGTAGTCAGAGTCAAGTAAACTGCACTGATGAGATATGATAAGAACGAAACAGCTTTATGCAGATCTTGAGTACGGTTGACTTGACATATAATTCTCCGTTGCATTGTCAAAGGAGATTTCGCGTAGCGCAATACATACATCCAGCTCCCTTGGAAAATTGTTTGATAATAATAAATTATTGAAGAATTTTCCTTATTCACTTTATGTGAACAAGGAAAATTATCTGAAATAGACTATGGTCAACCCCGTGTTTGCCAAGGTAATTGAGAGTATTATGTGCAGGCATATTGTTGACTACTTTGAAGCGAACAATATGTTTGCGAAAAGCCAAAACGGGTTCAGAAGGGACTACAATATAGGTGAAGTGATATCCAGCTTTGTGGAGCTGACTCTCAGGTGTTTTGAGGATGGACTGCACTCCATCTCTTATTTTCTGGATATGTCAAAGGCTTTTGACTGCTTGGCACATAATATCCTGCATATGAAGCTCGAGAGGTATCGATTTGATGAGTGCAGCCGGATGCTTGTGTCATCCTATCTGACTGGTAGATTTCAGACGGTCTGTGTAAATAATTATTTCTCGGAGAAGAGGGCTGTCAACCTGGGAGTTCCGCAGGGATCGACGCTGGGACCCGTACTATCCCTCATATTTTCAATGACTTTCAGGATTTCATGCGGCCAGTAGAGACTGTACAGTTTGAAGATAATACCATGATTTCTGTGTGTGGCAGGGATGTTGAGACCGTGGAGGTGTCTTCGTAGCTGGCAGTGCACAGGGCGCAGAGTTGGTTTGTACTGAACCGTCTGTTGCTGAATAAAGATGAGACCAAGCGAATTATGTTCAGCTTGAGGACACGAGAAAATAAAGTAGTAAAGTTTATCGGAATCCATCTGGATTCTGGGCTTACATGGTCTGCTCACGTTGAGGAGTTGTCTAAGATCTTGAGCAAGAATGCATACGTCTTGAGGTCCGTATCATCGTCTGTTTCTTTGCCTGTTATGAGGACGGCCTATTTTGCGCTTTATGAGTCTCGCCTAAGGTATGGTCTACTCTGCTGGGGACACTCTGGTGGCAGAGATAGGATATTCCGGATCCAGCGTCGCATTGTGAGGGTCGTTGCAGTATTGGATTACAGATCTTATTGTCGGGGGTCATACAGGGATCTCGAAATAATGACGTTCCCCGCGCTCTATATATACGAATGTCTGCTGTACGCCAGATCGAATGTTCATTGTGTCCTTCGAAATAGCGATGTCCACTCCTACAATACCAGGGGAGGCAGTGATGTTAGATTGTCATATTTTAGGCTGTCCAAGTCTCAAAATAGTACAAACTTTTTGAGCTGGAAGATTTTCAACATGCTGCCAGTGAGGGTTCGCGAAGTGCCACTATTAATCTTTAAGAGGATTATCAGGAAGCTTTTGATCGATGAAGTGATCTATTCTATTAGTGACTATTTTGAAATTGATTTTGACTCCATCTAGAATTTAAATTATTTTTTCTTTTTTGGTTGTATGTGTGTAACTGTAAGTGTATGTTCATCATTAGTTCATGGCATTAATAAACTTAATATTACTATTACTATTACTATATTTCTTATGAATTAATTGATAATAATTATTCCCTGATGAATACTGCATAACATTCAACTAATAAATACTAAAGTCAATTGCAACTTGTATCTGTTGTTCCTGGTGTAAAGCAAGCAATACATTTGTTCCAATTCATATTAAATCTTAGCAGACGACAAAAATACTGAATGAACCAATGCATCTCAATTTTCCGTATAAAAAACTACGAAAATAACTTTTTTAATCGCACTTAAGTCAACTTTTCACGAAACTGAGCATTGAACTTTACTCTTGATTTGATCTCTTTTGTCGAGTTGGCAGCTATGGTGAAATAATTGACAAATATTAAAAATATTGAATTTTCAGTTGTTGCTCAACTTTCGATCCACTCTGTTCGAATATTTCCTACGAACTTCAATTCTGGCTGATAACGTGTTTATAAAACAAATTGAGTCTGTGAGCAGTAGTGAACCGGAGATGATTTGATGTCTTGTCATTATGAAGCAGATATGAATATTTTACGTACGTCGTTATTTTTATGTGCCGCCATTGGATGCTGCATGACAAGCGAAGGTGAGTGATTTTTACTTGACAAATTATAAAAAATTCTCAGGTTGCTATAATAGTCAATGATACAGTGGCTGCAGTTAACCTAATTTTATTATCTGTGTACTTGACACACAGGGCCGTAGCCAGTACTGCTTTCTAGAGGGTGCTAAACAAATTCTAGAGGGGGCTTGTTTTTCACGTAGTACTTAAATAAATATACATGAAAAAACGAAAGGAGTATACTGTATTTTTTTCTTTTCACCTAAAAAAGTATAATGGAAAACGAATATTCATAAAAAATCATAAAAAATCATTTTGGAAAAATAAAAAAATTTATTCTAATAAAAAATCTCTCATAGAAAACTCTACATAAATAAAAAAACAGCTTATAAATAGACAAACAAGTTAATATTCTCTCTTGCCTCGACTCTTGTTTGCGCTTAATCGTTTTTAGTTGTGTTTCTATTTCCACTTACGTAAAATATTATATTCTGAGTTTGAAAATGAATTCACGGCTAATAATATTTTATCTGAAAAGGTTGAAGAAATTGAAGAAAAATGTGTGGATTTAATTAAAGTACGTTGACTTGAATTAATCAAACGCATGCCCTCATATTTGAATGTTTTTCGGCAGATAAGAAGTTATAGTCCTCCTATAATTTCAAATCCAGTCCAAAGACCAAAATTTTTTGAGCTACTACTTACTTTTGTAACTCCTAATAGAATATCTGACATAGAGATACAATATAGAAACTTGTTGAATGTCGATTAGAAAGAGATGTTTGGTGAATCAGTCCCTGATAACCCTATTATATTTTGGAGGAAGGTTATAGATTTTAAAAAATGCAGTCTACCAATTCATGTTTAAAGATTTAGCTTTATTTGCATTTACTCTTCTAAGCTTACCGTCATCCGCAATACATTCGTGGAGAGGATATTTTCATTGATGAATATTTTTAAATGTAAAATTCGAAACGAAATGATATAAGAAATGTTAAATTCAGTCGTGTCTATTGGATCTCACTTTGCAATAAATTTGAGAATTTGAGCCTAGCAAAGCTATGTATGCAAAATCTAATTCTGATATGTATCAGTAACATAACCAATCCACAACTGCAACCACAGACAAAGATGATGATGTTGTTTTGTGTACAGTTTATATGAAAGTAAAGATATTTGTAAGTGAATTGTGGTTTTGATTGTAATAGTAATTCAAGTAAAAAGTCTCGAAAATACTTATTATTGTTTTTTGTACGAGTAGTTGGGTGCACTATTTTTTCGCGCGCTTGCGAAAATATCATGATTGCGATTTTGGGAGACAAATAAGCAGTAAAACACGTATGAAATAACTGCTAGAATAAGTGAATTTTATATGCAAAAATACTTGTTACCCATGTTTCCCCGTTAACATGTCGCAATCACGGTTGCGCTTTTGGGCGACAAATCAGCGTCTAAAGTGCGACACGGCCCTGAAAAATCTGGTCACACTGCTAGTAGCCGCTCGTTTGACGCTATTTTATTTTAGGATAAAAACTTCAACATGTTTTGCGGATTAAAAGATGCCGAAAAAGAAACTGTCAGTTTTACAATTAGGTAGATTTGTTTGTAACTAGGCTAGTTTTATGTTTCAGCGCACATATAAACATTTTTGGTTTGTAATAATTCAGGTATCTTTTCTGGAGGGGGCTTAAACAATTCCAGAGGGGGCTCAGCCACCTCTGGCGCCCCCTTGGCTACGGCCCTGTGACACATATACCATCTAGAAGAAAAAATTATCTACTACTTTATATTTCGAGTTTAGATGAAATATTCATCATAGTTTATGAAATTATTATCAATTTACAGCTATCAAAGAATCGAATAAATAATTGTTCAACGGTTACGAATAGAATACTATTGTTAGAATTGTCAAGAGTGTAACATAACATGTTTCCTGTTGAAATTCTTCTCCTAATTGAAACTTAAAATCTATGTAACAAACATCATCGAATATCGTCAGATTATTTTTTAGCTTGATATTCATCGATAGAATAAAATTGATATGCAACTACATAATATATAATACTCATTTTGTTTACAAATGATCATGTGCTCATGCTGTTGAAATGATTCATTTTCAAACGAAGGAAGTATGAAGAAAAAACCCAATATATACACGTCATTATCGATAAACGATTACTAGGAATAGTTGTGTATTGTATGAATTCAGAATGTGTATTTTGTAGATGATGTCAACATACATGTCCGTTGGTACTATAATATTATCTTGCTTCCAATTATTTCTCCTCGTGAAACTTTAATTTAGCGATAAGTTATCTGAGAAATATTAATTCAATTCGCTATTCGTTTCAATGATTTGAAAAATGTGATTATCAAAATCATTTACATGAATCATAAAATAGTACCTATATATATATATATATATATATATATATATATATATATATATATATATATATATATATATATATATATATATATATATATATATATATATATATATATATATATATGAATACGCAATAGAAATATTTCTATCATTTTTCGAGTATATAGCGCGCACTGAGAAGGTATTATAGTTGAAAATTAAATAGAAGTACAAAAAGCTGAAATGTATATATTTTCAATACATTCAATTAAATTCCTGAAAAAATTTGTATTTTTTAGAGATACTAGTACGGCGCCGTCATTTTATAAGGTCATTCTTCATTTTTATAATGTCATTGTCAAAAACAATCGACCATTAGTTGTATTTAATTATCACGGATAGAGATGTCGTTATTTCAATTGTATGTTAAATGTTTTGAGTTCATTGAAAGATTGGGATATTTGGATATCCTCATTTGATTACCTTAGTCCCTTCAACAATGAATTCATAATAATAGTGTATTTATTATGAATTGATTGTTGAAAGGACTAACGTAATCAAATGAGGATATCTAAATATCCCAATCTTTCAATGAACTCAAAACATTTAACATAGTGAATTTCATAAGTATATCACATAAAATAAACAAGAAAGATTCATCAATAATTATACAATTATTGAACAATCTGCCAAAGGAGTTGGGTGTATATATTCCGTAACGCAAAAACTGCATTAGTAAATTGTGAAAAATGTTAAGTCACAATGACTTATGCAGCTGTTTTGACAGATTATTAGATCTCTTCAGAATAGCTCAATCGGAGTGAATTAATATATATATATATATATATATATATATATATATATATACATATATATAGATATATATATATATATATATATATATATATATATATATATATATATATATATATAGATATATATATATATATATAAATATATATATATATATATAGATAGATATATATATATATATATATATAAATTCTGTGTTGAAAGCAAATACTTCTCTCTCTCTCTCTCTCTCTCTCTCTCTTTGCAACAGTGGGATTTCAGAACACACAGACAGAATATTGTATTATTTGAAAATTCTGAACATACACTCACGAAAGCTTTATCCTTAAATACTTGTTGCAATATTCGCAATGTTAAACAATCAGTTCATGAAAAATATACTAGTTGAAGATTAATTGATAATTTTGAAATTATTGAAAAATTTTTCTTGTTCACTGTATGTGACGATATATAATACGTTTTATGAGATAACTATTTTTAGTTTTTTCCTTTTCGCGCCAATTGAAAGGTTATATCAAATAAAAAAATTATTGAATCTAGTACCGAAAACACGCCGACAGTTCCCGAACAAACAAAAGCGCGTGCGACGCCACAATGTTAATTTCTATTCATTGTAGCACACAGCTGATACCATGCTCTGGGTTTCAATAGAATAAATCTTGTTGTTATCGTCAATATATTAATAAATATATCTTAAATATAAAAACTAGAAGTTATTATGCTTACTTCGTACCATAATGTACGAATACTTCAAAAACAACTCCCCAAAAAATGTAATTAAAAGTTCCACAAAATGTTATACATCATGTATATTATTGAAATATATAAGTAATTTTTTGAACTACATTCAGGACATTTATAGTCAATTTACATGTAGAACCTGTTGACATTGTACTATCGAGAACATTATGACGACACAAACATGGACAGCCATCATGGCGCGTTTGTAGTCCCGCGATTGTTTGTAAAATTGTATCAATTTCAAATTGTTTATTCAAAAAATTTTGAAGAGATTTTCGCAACGACTATCAGTATAATTCATGATAATGTTTTAAAATACATCAAAACGCAATAACTTATATCTATAACAACGACCTCAAAATTCATGTTCACTTGATACCAAAATGCTTTCTTCATTCATCCTTCTAGAAATTCAATTTTCTTTTGATAAATTCGATCCAGAATTTCCCTAATTTGAGAGCAATTATTTATTTTATTTACAGAGGTCTGCAGCATAATAAGTAGGTGCCTAACAATAGGAAATCCCCTATCTATTGTTTCAAAGATCGACACATATCCAAACTTGTGTTACTTAAAGCTCGAAACTGTACGACTGTCCTCAGTTATTGAAGGGAATTATTTTGCTCATAATCCAGTTTGTTCTTCTACTGAATGCCGAATTTCATTTGTATTGGATTTCATTATAGTTGTATCGTATATCTTCGTATAGACTTGGAGAAGTTTGCTGGAATATCAATGACATGCAGTTGTCTGTAATTCTTGTTTACTTAATGTATTGCAATTTTTCAACGGGTATTCCATAACTTCACAATTGGAATGGGATTGTTATTGTGGAGTTTCCCCCCATATTATTATACTATATTACTAACATAATGTATATCTTCGTATAGACGTGGAGAGGTTAGCTGGAATATCAATGACATGCTGTTGTCTGCAATTCTTATTTACCTAATATATTGAAATTATTCAACGGGTGTTTCATACCTTCACAATTGGAGTTGTTGTGAATTCTTTCCCATATTATTATATTATATTACTAACATAACTACCTATGAAATAAAAAATTCTGATACAAAGCTTTGCGGAATAGTAAAAATGATTTTGGTTTTCAAATATTGAAATGTTGAATGAGTTCATATATCGATTTATTCTGAATCCTGTACTTTTAAGGTCAAATAGGCTGTCTTCGCTAACAGGTATAAATAACATTGGAAATCCTATATTAATCAAAAATAATCTAATATAGTTACCAATTGCATAAATAGAGACCACTAATTCTTTGTAATTTCACAAATGAAAACTGCTCATATCTTCTGAAAGTAATTTAAATTAAATGCCAAATTTATTCAGATTTTTCCGAACTTTTGATAACTTCACGAAGTGCGTGGCGAAACATCAACTGTTTTGGAGCTAAGATGGCCTGCATATCTGATAATCAATATATATATATATATATATATATATATATATATATATATATATAAATATATATATATATATATATATATATAATATGTATATATATATATATATATAGACATATTATATATATATATATATATAATATATATATATATATATATATATATATATATATATATATATATATATATATATATATATATATATATATATATATATATATATATATGTATATATACATATTATATATATATATATATATATCCACTGATTATTATACTTTATCTATAGATAGAAATAGCGTATCAGATTTGACTCTTTAACGTTTTAAATTTCGGTGAAAATATTTTCGTTATATGTTAATAGAATTCTTTATCAATTTGATCGAATTGTCACTGAAATGTTTCGAATTCAGTAATGGCTCCAAAATTAATATATTCAAAAAAGAAATTACACTTTCTAGGTGAAATACTCAAATTTTTGATTGTTTTTGTCCGATACATGATATTAATTAATAAATATATCAAAACAATGGTTTATAAAAACAATTTACACTTTTATCAAATAAAATAAAGCATGACGCACGTTTCGATGATATTTCACCTCCTTCAGAAGAAGGTGAAGTTTCACGTTTTATTTAATAAATAAACAAATGGTTTTTATAAACCATTGTTTCAATATAAAATAGTAAAGATCAATAAAAATGTTTCCTGAATCATTCTTCGTTTAGAGAAGATAAATATTAATTTTTGTTTATTATATCATCGGTTCTATGTAAAGCAAATGTCGAGGATGTTTAATAATTAATTCAATTTTAATCACTGAAATTTCCGACCTTGATATAAGCGCTTTTGGATAAAGTAATGAGTGCTTACAGAAATACCACTCTATTCTAACAACATTGTTATCATCCTCAGTTTACAAGCCAATGAATTTGTTATATTATCTCTGAAATACATGTAGTATTATTCACTTATTTTATCATAGAAGGTTAATCTTTAATGAGTTCATTCATTGAAGCGTTAACAGCATAAACTTTGCGAAGATAAAAGAATCAGTTGAGAGATGAGATTGTAAATTATTTCGATCAAAGGAATCGAAATATATTGCATGTACGAAATAAATGTCTCTCGTGAGTAATACCATGAGGGCAAATAATTTTTCCGAAAACAATCGAGAAATCACGTTGCTAAGTAATATTTTAACGAGAAGCATGATTGCTGGTGGCAACAAAAACCGAGTCGAAGACGAGGATTTTTACACCTCCTCGAATGCATTTTGTTGAAAAAATATTACTTTGCATGTTTTTCCAATTGTTTTCACAGTAAAAACTAGATCCCGAATGGCATTTGACAAGACTATTTCATGAGTAACAGATTATTTTGCATAAACATAGCTTACAAAACAAACTACCTATTATACATACATACCTAATAAATATGAAGGTGAGTATTAATTTGAAAACTGAAAAACAGGTAAATAATTCAATCACAAAGTAGTACAAACTTAATTATTCATGGTACAATTGAAATATAAATTGCAATTAGTACACAGTAGGGGACCTAGGAGACCATAATTACTTGTTATCAAAGGTATTGTAATTTTAAGTGACAACAGCTGTCAAGTTTTGCAGCGGATAAACTCGAAAAAACTGATGACAGGTGCTGTGTGAAACCAGTTGTAATTCAAAATTACGCATTTGTGATTGGTGGGAATAAAGACGAGGGAAATAGTCAGACAAAATTTGTTTCCTCTTCCCAGATGTTTTCTTTTTGTGTAACTCAAAGAGTTCTATTTTTCAATGACTAAAAGATTTCAGGATGTATTCCATCGTTCTAGGCATTCAATCACGAGTTCATAGACATTCATGACTATGATGCAAGTTATATATCCCTTGCAGTCCAGGAGCCAGGTAAAAATTTGTTCAATTATTTCCTCTCGAACGATAATTGGTGAGAAGCATCAGAAAAAAGTATTATTAAGGATATTTACAGAGTGGAGCCGGGGAACATACAGTACTCCATTTAACATGCTTAGCTCCCACTGTCCATTGACGCATCTTTTTATTAAAACTTTTCCAATTCCACTTACTTTTATGGACTCTTTGTTTCTCAATGTCAATGATTTCTGATTACAAGCTGTATATTCTTCAAAAAATTCTTTTCTGTATGTCATATGGGCCGAAGCACCACTATCTAAGATCCAGGTGTCTTCTTCTATACCACTGTCTGTATTTGACTCATCAGCTACATTAAAAGCTAACATGGTATGCTTATCTTGAGCTGGGTTCTTTTGTATTTTATTTGGTGCACGACATTCTCTGGCAAAGTGCCTCCTTTTTCCACAATTGTAACATTCAAAACGATGCTTCGCAGGTTTCCCTCTGCTCATACTACTAGTAGTAGGTTCATTTTTGTTTGATTCTTTCTTAAGTTTATTATTAGCAACCATAAAAGCCATTTCTTGTTCTTCTTCACAAATACTATTAGCTTCCTCATCGAGTAGTCTTGCCGTTAAGTTATTCAAGTTTTGTTTTTTTGAATCCAGCGACATCCATGCTTGCCTAAGTGATCTATATTTAGGAGGCAAAGTTCCCAATATTTTCGTGATTATAGCAGTGTCACTGATGTTTTCACCACTTTCTTTGAGCTGTTTGGCGAGATTCTCAACCTTTGCAATATGTTGTGCCACACTATCACTTGGTGACATTTTGTACTGGTAAAACCGTTCATGAATTTACATTTTATTTAATTCACTTTTTTGTTCATATATGGATTCCAATTTCGACATAATTTCCAAGGCGGTTTCACAGTTTTCTATCAGGGTTATTTGATTTAAATCCATCGACGACGTGATAATTGACATAGCCATGCCGTCATCTTTTAACCATTTATTCGCATTTTCTTCTGTTCTTTCTATCGACATATCGATTCCTTTCGCTTTCAGTGCACATTTTATTTGGAATTTCCACTGCCTGAAGTTTTTTCCGTCGAATTTATCCACACTCAGAGTTCTCTCCATTTTGAGGTTATACGGTGTGATTTATTCTAAAATGCAAAAATATGTATTCTTATTTACTGTTTTCTTAATTCTTCAGTTTTCAGAGCTTCCTGGGCCCATAACCTATTAATATTTGCTCTTTCTTGAATGAAACTAAGAAATTCTACTTAACTTAATTTTATTCTGCAGTAACGAAAAAAGAAAATTGCTCTACAAGCACACAGAAAAATATATCAGGAAGACACAGATCTAGCTAGCTACATAATAATACGTAAAACGTTGGGCAATGATACCGTGGCTATTCAAGATCAAAATTTTCACTTAGCAAGTCAACAGCTACCATCCCGGCTACCAGCGTACATCCCAGCTCCACTCTGTAAATACCCTAAGGTTCGTGAACGTCAGCTGCGGTTTCGTGGGTGGGATGAACGGCAAAATTCGAATGCAAATTATATAATTTGTCGATTTATTCTAAAATATCTGTACGAAACGTCAAAGAGCGAATAGAGTAAGGAAAATACAGAACACAGAGCTGAGCGCAGCGCTCAAAACAAAATTGCGTATATTTAGGCCAAGCTACATGGATTTTTTCATGTAAAAAGTGTTAGAAGAAAACCAGCTGCGCCATTGTTTGTAAAATAGTTCCATATGATATAGTGATATGTTTTTCACTCGATTTTATTAATTATAACTTTGTTATTAACAATTTTATGTAAAAAATTGTTTTTAGTTTCTTGCTTATAAAATTGAAACTATCAGAGTAATCGTGATGGTGTCATTTAGATTTATTGTAGAAAATGAAAAGACGAAGAAAACGAAAGGTCGAACGACTCGATCAGACCCTTAATTTAAGAGAAAATCGGAAAAAACCGGCAAAAATGCCGTTATTTCAAAAATTCATAACTCGGTTATTTTTTGAGGTTTAGCGTAGATCCTGCGGTAAGTATTAGTTATTGATATAAAATTTATGCGTGCGAAGAGCAGGAACTCTCCGATGCATAGTTTTTGATCTGTGGCCATTTGAATATTTTACTATGCAATATTACAGCAGACCTGAATGCAGGTCTGGTCCGATTTCAATTTACAAACAAGATTTTGAAAGTAGAATTCTCATAGTTCAAAACGTTCATCTTGGTTTTACATGAAAACGCCGAGAAATATGTTAAAAATGAAGCTGAACATGACGAAAAACGGCCTAGAAATTACCGTCATGTTCAAAATGCCGACGCTTTAGAATGTCATGCTTCTCCTTGCTTGCTGCTCTACCCTCACTCTTCAACTATTTTCATGCGCTCGGCCCTTTTTCGTCATGTTCAGCTTTATTTTTAACATATTTCTCAGCGTTTTCATGTAAAACCAAGATGAACGTTTTGAACTATGAGAATTCTACTTTCAAAATCTTTATTGTAAATTGAAATCGGACTATACCTGTCGTATTCAGGTCTGCTGGAAAATTGCATACTGAAATATTCAAATGGCCACAGATCAAAAACTATATATCGGACAGGTCCTGCTCTTCGCACAAATAAAGCTTATATCAATAACTAATACCTACTGGAGGATCTACGCTATAACTCAGAAAATAACCGAGTTATGAGATTTTCAAAAACTGCATTTTGACCAGTGTTTTCCGATTTTCTCTCAAACTAATGGTCTCATCGAGTCGTCCGACCTCTCATTTTCTTCGTCTTTTTATTTTCTGCAATCTGTCTATTGACACCATCCCAATTATCTTGATAGTTTCAATTTTATAAGAAAAAAACGCTATTTTTTGCATAAAATTGTTAATAACAAAGTTATAAATAATAAAGTCGAGTGAAAAACGTATCACTATATCATATGCAACTATTTTACAAACAATGGCTGAGCTGGTTTTCTTCTTACACTTTTTACACAAAATGCTCACTCTAAATCTCTTTGGCTTGGCCTAATTAGTTGATTATTTTTTTCGTATGATTTTCAATCAATCAAAACCTTCAATTTAATTAAGTTGCCTTGTATAATTTCGATTATATAACTCATGTATGAATAAGCCAATAGAAACCGTGAATTTTGCATAACTACCGCGTATTGATAAGTGAATATACCCTTGACGACGTGATATAATCGTTTTGGTGTTTCTCCTCGTGTCAAAATGTGAATGTTTTCATATTGACGGTGTTTTGACGTTTGTCAAAAAAATTAATATTTTTTATTCGTTATATAATCGTAACGAATACCACTCGAGCAATCGAAAATAATCGATTATACTGACCTCGTCACTCGACGTATTTTCTTAAAACACCACTCGAGCTGCGCTCTCGTGGTGTTTCGCAAAATACGTCTCGTGGTTCGGAAGTATAATCGATTATTTTCGATGCTCTTGTGATATTATAACTGATAGTATCTGATTATATATAGAGTAACTAAACCAATCGGAAACTAGCAGGACCGTCAAATTTTGACGTTTATCAATAACTTTTCAAAAATGAGTCGATTCGGAGATTTTCCTTAATTTACTCAATAAATAATCACATCAAATATAATACGTATACAATAGTGTAATTATGCAACAAGTTATCGATGTATGAGCTAATTATTTTGAAGTACTCATAGTATTACTACTGGGAATAATAGATTTTCACTGAGAATACTAGGCTACTTAGTTGAATCGAAAAGTACTGAATTTATTTGGATTTTACTCAAAATTCCCCACAATAGGGCCTTTGTAGCCAGATCATCGGTATAATTTAGACCCATCAAGCGTATTTTACTAAGGAAAAAGTGATTGAGTAATTTTTTACTAATTATCGCTTGAGAGGAACTTGGTCATGTAAATCTGTTATTAGCTCCCGGGCTATTGACTTAGTTCCACATCCTTTGGTGTAGTTGCATGACTAATGACAATACTGGCTAATCCCTCGTACCATTTCTCGCACCTTCAATCTCCCTCACCCTCTCAAAAATTGTTTAATATAAGTAATTAAGTAAGAATTGAATAAGCACTAAGGCCACTAAAAAAATAACACATATTTACATAAATTATACTATTCAATATTCTCATTATTGATCTCTTTTCTTGGAAGATTGTTTTCAGATTTCTCTTGAACACTGCTAGCGAACTGGTCATCTACAAATTGGCAGTGTATCGTCGTGTAGTGAATTGAACTGTGAAATACCCAAACCAAAAATAAAGTAATGACTTTTTGTTCCATGGTTTCTCATATGAAAGTCTTTGTTTCTTCTTGTTTCATAGCTGTGTACCTCGAAATTCCGACCAGCCAATGCTGCCCTGTCATCAGAAATCAATCCCAACTGCACTCATTTTAAATATTTTCATATTTTTCTTTATTCAACCAGTCTAGTACTTTCAGTAATTGTTTCTTCTTCTTCTTCTTCCGGTGCCGTACCTGGTTTCGGGCGTAGGCGACCTCTCTACAACTATTCGTGGTGTGCGTGATATAGTGATACACGAATAGAAGGGACCTACAGTTTTACGACGGTTCCGAACGTCTTTACAGAGAGGCTTCACTTGGCAGAATTCTTCTCGGTGGTTTGCTATTGCCTTCCGAGAGGTGGCTCCGTATTAATTCGTTGGTTCGGTCAGGATTCGATCCACTGACCTTCTCTTTAGTAGTCCAACGCACTGACCACTGAATTACGGAGCAACAGTAATTGTTTGATTGGTGTGTATTTGTTTACTTTCAGTATATTGCGCATGCTTTTGTTTTTCAAGATTTGCAGTTGTCTTAGGTTATCCTTTGAAGAAACATACAGCAAACTAGAACAGTATTGTAGGTATATGTGGAAGAATTAACGCATTACGAAGAATTATTCTTGAGTTGGCATCGACATCACCATTAATTATTTCTGGCTAAAAAATTAGTTTTATAGGAAATTTGTCGAATTACATTTTGTATATGTTTTTTAAAGTTTAGCTTACGATCTACATTCATGCCTAAGTACCCAATGTCTTCAACTATTTTCACGATTTCATTTACCACAATTATTTTGTAATCTTGGGTTTTATTGTTCAATTGTCTCCAAATTTTTTCCAATCAACATTGCTTTAGTTTATTTTTGTCACGAGTAATAGTAATTTTTGATGATTTTTCCGAATATAATGAACTTTTCGCAATAGTTCAACAATTAACTCACTGAAGCTGGAAATTCAACATATATTTC